>JAQGAU010004263.1:0-11874 GCA_034698045.1 Paramacrobiotus richtersi | reverse complement strand
GTTGCCAAAAAGGCGTTGCCATTGCCAGTTGCCATAGCCAGTGGCAATTGCCATAGCCAGGTTTTAGACCCTGCCGCTTATTTTCCGCAAAACACATCCGAAAATGCTTATTTGTATGCTGCATTAGCTGCGACGACGTGGTGATTATAAAATCGAAGATAAAATAGACGATAAATGTATTATCGCGCTTCTTCTATAAACAGTGACGGCGAGGGGGCGGACTGGCGTGGACGAACAATTTTTGGTTTTAGCCTCGAGCCGCCTCTGTCTATAAATAATCATTCTCACGAAGCCTACAAATATATAATAATATAAGCTGAACAGTCAAAGTTTCACACTCATAAACGCCATCGTCGCGTCGTAGGGAGGCCGATTACTGGAGCTGTTGGAGTTAGCGACGATCCAGGGCAGTACCACAGTAAAGCGCAAACGGAAGCTGTCCGAAACAGACCTGGAAGTAACCAGAAAATCGGAAGCCATGCCTGAAACACCGTCATCCTCAGTCCACAGCATCCAGTTACTTCCGAAGCATATCCTGGCCAGTATATTCCAGCATTTTGACAGGCAGCAGCAGACGAGGCTTCGTCGGGTCTGTGCATATTGGGATGCCATCCTGACGTCGCCCTGCGGGGCACGTGTGTTATTACGATGCTACAAAAGTGTCAATCAGGACTGGAAGTCTGTGGCCAGTTTGCACCACGGCTGGACACCAAATACCAAGATCATTGTCAACGTGGGCGCTTATGCCGTGGCTGCCGTCCAAACTGGATCCTTGTCCGGTGGTCGGCTATTTCGGACTCTTATTGAGAAAGGTCTGCACAGTTCGGTCGAGACGGTGGTGCTGGCTGGTGCCAAGTGGCGTTTCGGTGTCGGACCCACACGCAGGTTTGCCGGGATGATAGAGAATTTTGTCGGGGAACTGGATGGAATGGCTGCTGTTTGTAGCAGCCTGGTGTTGCGGAACGTCAGGATCACCTTTTATGAGAGATTCGGTTTGTCAGTCAAGGTCCGTATTGTCACAGGACAGACTGGCAAGACTCGACGGATTACCGTTCAGGATTTGTGGTCCCGGATGGCCGTGTGTATTCGTTTGCAAATGCGGCGGAATAACCAATAATATAATAACCAATAGTATAATAATATACGTCAACTTTATAAACAACCCACAAGAACATGGCCTACCAGCTCGGTCTGCTTCCTGTCAACTTGACTGTGATGCAATGCGAGCATCCGCTTTCTGCGTTCGGTGTTTACCTACAAGGTCACATGATCCTGGTGTATGGAACGAAGATTGCTACCTAATCACAAGGAAAGCTAGCTTGACGGATAGCCTCCGAGTACGAGTTTACTGACAGCAATATGTTAATATATGAATCACCGGTGTCTGTTTTTACGAAGACCCTGAGCATGCTGTATGTAGAATAATGTACTTCGAACTTCCCCAATCAGAAACTGAAAAAATATTTAACAGTAGGCTCGAGCAAATATACGAAATGGCACCAGGCGTTGTTGTTTCGTGCGCTGTATCATGATGTTGTTGCTTGATTGGGTAAAAAATAAAAAAAGCCTATACCGTAACCTAAAATATCGGTCTAGTTCATTACCGCCCAGATGAGCAAGTTACGTAGTCTACACACGGGCGACAGACATGATTATGCCTGATAAGTGGTACAAATGAATTTCTCTGGCAGACAAACGAATTTAACGAAATAATCGCAATCATCGAGCGACAGCCAGTTTTATTTTGCGCTTTACTCTGCGGGTCTGCAGATTGGAAATGGCGAATGAGCCAGAATCCAATGTGGTTGAGGTGCGAGGCGAAAATGGGTTGCTGCAGCAGGGGAAGATCGTCGACTGCGCGGAGGGGGGCCTGATGATAGATTGGGGGTGCGAGGGGCAGGGGAATCCCCAGTTTGTACCGTTCGGGGAGATATATCTGCACAGACGACAGAATTTCCCGAAAGGAGACGACACCCAAAATCACGAGGTATCCGTGGAGGTACTCGTGTATGGAGGTGCTCGAACACCGTGGACGTGGTACCGAGGCAGACTAATAACGGGGGATTTCTCATCCTCGACCAAATTTGCTCTGGTTAGGGCTCTGCTTTCGGATGGTGCGAAAACAGTCGTTTGTCCGATAGAGAGAATTCGGCTGCCACATACGGAGTCACAATCGAAGGAGCTGCGCGTGCAGAATGCACAGTTTATCAAGACCCAGGTCCGCCTGCCTGAATACTACAGCCGTTGTGCTGCGTCTTGTCAAAAAATCGTGGATTCCTTGAACAGCAAGATCGAAAGGATGAAGTGGCTTCCGAGGATCATTGTCTGGGCGATTCGCATGGACGAAAAGTCGCTGGTTTATCTCAAAACGGGCAATGGAATTCTCAAGTCCGGAAGAGAACGGAATGCAACTGTAGCCGTAAGTGGATCGTAACCGTAATTCGCATAGTGTTTTTTTGCGAGTAATGTACATGCACCGTTTTATTCTATGTTTTTACTGTTGCATAATGGCAAAATTTAGAAACACATTACCCGAGGGCAGCCTAAGGCGCAGTGATCCCCCGTTTCTCCAAATTAAAGCACCGGCGCAACATTTTACACGGAAAGCATTACCGTATTAAATACGCCGGGCGTATTTGTTTTGTAATTTTATTCGTAACAGCCGAAATAACAATACATTTTGTAATTATATTAATTTTGTAATTATATCTAATTAGATGAATAATTAATAATAATAGCTGAAGTCCAACCAGGCCCTGGAGCCGCAGGATAAAATCCCGAATATGGGGAATTTGCTGTGGCGCTATTGCTACCGGCTTTATTGTGGTGAACAGTAATAGCACCTTCTGCATTTACTTACCCACACTCGACAACAAATTTCAACGCACGCTGTTCCGTATCAACTATCTCCTGGAAGACCAGTTGAGGGTCTCAGTGCATTTATTAAGCGTGTTTTTCTGCGATCTCTGTGGAAGTGTAAACTGCCTTCACTTTGGGCGAGTATTCTTTGCACGTGGAATAGAATATGAAATGGGACGACAAGTGCAGGTCATTGATTCACTCAGTGCAGTTCTTTTGCAAACAATTCATTCATTCATTCATTTGTGACACGTGCATTTAGTGTCGTATGCGTGTAAATATCGTCGTCTTTTAGTGGGGGAAGTTGTACGACTACCTGAAAAAAGCGACGAACGACTGCAATACTAGACCCCAGCGCAAGCGGAAGTTGTCCAAAACAGACGTGGAATCATCGACAGGAGCGGAAACCATTCCTGAAACATTGTCCACCTCGACTCACAGTATCCGGAAGCTTCCAAAGCATATCTTAGCCAGCATCTTTCAACACTTTCACAGTCAGCAGCAGACAAGGCTTCGTCGGGTGTGTCTATTGGGATTCGATTCTCACCTCGCCCTGTGTGACGCGCGTGCTGCTGCGGTACTACAGCAGTGTTCATCAGGACTGGAAGTCTGTGGCCGGTTTGCACCACTGCTGGACACCGTATACCAAGACCATCATCAACGCGGGCACTTATGCCCGTGCTGCCGTGCACGCTGAATCTCTGTACGGCGGACGGTTGTTTCGGACACTCGTGGAGAAGGGTCTTCACAGTTCAGTAGAGACGTTAGTCTTGTCCAGCTGTTCTTTAGATGTCCGACTAGAAGGCAGCAATTTTGTCGAAATGCTCCAGGAATTTATCGGGGAACTGGATGGAATGGCACCTGTCTCCGGCACCTTGGTTCTGCGGAACGTCAGAATAACCTTCCGTGATATGTTCGGTTCGTTGATCAAGTTGAATATTCTCAGGGGACAAACTGGTAAGACTCAGCGGATGACCATTCAGGATTTGTGGTCTCGGATGGACGACAGCCTGGCTACTCTGGAGGACGCTCAGCTTCGGGCGTTATTGAGAATGACCAACATGGGCGTTGAACACGCAGCAGACGTAAGACTTTTTATGGCGAAATTTTCTTAACTTCGGTATGTTTTGTGAGGAATGTGCTGTGCGCAGTCCGAGTCCATAGAATACGGTATTGATTTTGGTGGTCAAAATACCAATATGCATGATTGTGAAATCGTTTTGTGAATTTTTCAATCCATTTCGAAATTTTAAAAAAAATCTTGTCAGGCCAGTTTTGGTTTAAGACAATTTTGCTATACGTATATATTCATTCAATGCAAGTTTGAAAAGAATCGATTCAAAACGAGAGTTTTTGGACACGGGTTTCTGTTTAAGCTTTCTTCAGAGACTGTGCAGCAGCCGGATGTTCCGCGCACTTCGGCGCACAAATCGTTTTCAAATTCATGCATGTTGGTCTTTTGACCACCATAACCAACACCTGTTTTATTGATTCAGCTACATCACCAACGTAATTCTCACACTGAAAGGTATTACATTTATCCAGTAGTATAATGGTGCAACACGAGAACCGAACATCGGTTTATTTGACAGATTCTCAACATGATACAGTCGACTGACCCACAGGACAATGTACATTATCGCGACCGGCAATGGACTGCCAAGAGCCTGTCCGAGGTGGACTTACACAAGCTGACCAAGCTCACCTTGCACAGCCTGCTTGCTCGGGGCGGGACCTATTGGGGAGTCGTGAACGTCTCAGTTTCCTTCTAGCATTCTGCAGACACAGAGAAGAATTCAATGTTGTAGTGTGTACATATTTACTCTTCCTGAACTACTTATCGCTATCTGATGTGCGTTTAATTTGGAGGCGATTTGCCAGAAACAGAACGGTATTTTGAGCTCTGAAACAGTTTTTCGAATTCTGAGCAAAGCTTTCTCGAAATACAACTATACTAAGTGCATACGCGCATCTCTGCAATTCCTTGTTCCCAGTTACAAATAAGAGTGAGTTATTGTATTTATGTTCCGACTGTTCCGGGAAAGCCAGGAACGGCTTCCCGAGCTTTGGCTGGCTGCTCTTTTGTTAACCGACCTTTTGCTTACGACTGTTTGTAGACTGTTTGTTTTGTAACCTGACGGTTTGTTCATTGACAGTTTGACTATCGCTGACTTGCTGACCGACAGTTCGTTGTTTTGAGTTTGATGACCAAACAAATTTGCTGGCCGCAATTAGTTGTTTTTTTGAGTCCTGACACCAAAGATAATCAGCAGCTGCATCAAAAAACACATCCACTTTCGCTCAAGTGAAGCACTGTCATAAATTGCACATTTTCACTGTCCTAAATTGTATAATTTGACAACTTAGCTTCTAACATATATAGTCCAACAAATGGTAGATCCTCAGAAACTGATGCTGTGTTTCGAAAGTTTCGGCGTCCTGAACGGCAATATGAGCGTCGACGCTCGCCTTGCTCCGAGAGTGAGTATGTTCACTAACTGCGGTGACCTTTTCGTCGAGTAGCCGCAGCTGGCTTTTAAGGCACCACGGTCCGCCTCGCCTTTGGCCCTTGCAGTACTGAACTCTATCTCCTTTGGTCTGCGCATACTTGAACATGAATAAACATTTCACCCCGGGTTAACAAATTCTTCACACGTTTCGTTTTGAGAAAAGGTCTCTTAGTTCGCCCTACTACAAGTTAAAAACACATTACTTCCCAGGCCACACAGAGACACGGGCTCAACTGTAGCCATAAGTAGCGGATATTCATTTTCTGCATTAGTTTCGGCCCACAGTATGCGCGCACCGCTTAATTGACCGAGCGACCGAAGCGAGTGAGGTTTATGCTTGTACAGTTGGGCCAAAAACCACTTCGCTCTTTACGGTTTTCTCGACAACCTATCATTACATTTTCATTCTGTTTTTTGCAATCTGCTTGTATTATGTGTTTATTGGCCCGAAAAATATAGGTTATAGCGGGAAAACTCTTGAAGTCCAGATATCTGGATCCAAGAATCTCCCATAGACGCCCATGCTATAAACGGCGTAGCGTTGCGAAGAACCTACGCTGGTGGTGGAGCGTGGCGATGATTCTACTTTGGGGAATAAAACGGTTCTGTTGCCCTGGTTGAATTCACAGATTCTCAACAGTCGACAGTCCACTGACCCACGCGACAACGTACATTACCGCGACCAGCAATGGACTGCCGATAACCTGACCGATGTGGACTTGCGCAAGCTGAACAAACTCACCTTGCGCAGTCTTGTTGCTCAGAGCCAGGACAAATGTCAGCGACTGGACATTGCCGTGTTGTTTTAACGCACGGATCCAAGAACATGGAATGCTTCAGCTGACTCAGTCTTCGTTATCTTTTTTTTGCCTTTTGCGAACTTTCGTCAGCGCCTTGTTCGGGCCACGAAAGTGTTGTCTGAATTAGAGTGCGTAGCGTCTAGAAAATGGTTTTTCTGAATCTAACAGTTGCAACGAAAGTTGATCGAATTACCGGAGTACAGCGCTACAGTATCAAACATATGATTGTCGTGCTTAACTGCCATTTTCTGTGAACTGTTTCCGGGAAAGAACATCAAAAATATTGTAATCGGAATTTTAGTCAGCAAATACGGTAATCCATTACTGAAGTACCAATTTCCTGGCGATTTGTGACGTTTCATGATAGCTGAATCACTCGATAGCACACGGACTGGTGAGTTTACTTTTTGAATGTAATGAGGCGTTGTTCATCGTTGGCGATATTACTGAGCGCTTTGCGACGGTAATTTGGTTGTGAAACAAAGCACTGAACGGGGACACATACAAGACTCTGGAATATCGCTTTACTCCCGGCCGAAATAGCGAACATTAGTACAAAATTGAAGTACTTAATTAATCGTACAGTGGTGCAAGCAATCCGTTCTTTTTTGTACAACATTTACCATTAATGTGTTCGCATAAGTATTTACAGGATACATGTGAGGTACTGCCAATGCAGTAAAGTGTAACCATGCAACGGATCACAATGCAGCAATACAATTTGTTCACTTATTGGATACGGTGTCAACCCGCTGTGCACTGGTTATGTATATCGTTTTCCCTGTTTATTTGTATACTTTTAATTTTTTGTCCTAAGTATCAGGTATCCTTCACTGAAAACAGGTTCTTACTTAGTCACATTCTAAAACTTATATTCACCCCGGAAAATGGAGACGTATGTGAACCAAACCACACGAGCTGAATCGACCTCAATTTTGACTGCAGTTATCAGCGGGCGCGGTACCTATGGCAGTATCATTCCGACTGCAGATCAGGTTGGGGGTCCGTTTCCTCCAGGAGATCGACCTGAGGATTATAATATCGCGCCTCAGCCATCTCTGTTGGCTCATTACGCGAAACAGTGCGGATGCAGACTTTTCGAGATATTTGTCTGGATGAGCAGGATATTTCTCTTCAAAATAAAGTACAGCAAAGAAAAGGCTATCGGTCTCTGCAGCCTGTTCTGTTTATACAATGCGCTAGTCGCGTTACAAATTGGACTGGGAACATGGGGACTGATGTTGGTGAATCAGTACTGTACGCAGATGTTACAAAAGCTTCAGCATATCGGCTTACGAATTATGTACACAAATAAACAGATAAAACCGCTCCTTTCCTTGATTAGGTCGATGCGCTTCTTTGAAGTCCTTACCAGTTCAGTTCGGGTCACTGAATTTGGCATTCACTGAGGTTTTTCCTAGGTACACCGGACATAAGCGGAAACATTTCCTTCAGAACTATTACAATACCGGGCCCTTTGTTCAAAAGGGTTCCTGCACCATGGATTGACGGAATTTTTCATATTACGAGTGAAAGAGATTGGAACACCATACACACATCGGATCGGCTCGAAGTTATCCTTCGAAAGCCTGCTTTGAGATTGAGTGCAGTACGTAGCAGTACACAATAAAATGTGTGAACAAAACGAGACTGATGAGAGAGTTTATTAGACTACAGTCTAGAGTACTATGAAAGCACCACAGGGGCCTAGTATTCTGTGGTACCGACCGTACTGTATATAGTCTATTGGTTGGAAATAAGTTCATATACATACTTACTTCTAGTCTGGTGTAAGGAACGTTAGGTTACAAATGCCTTTAAAATAAAGTTCTGCTTTGTTTGTTTTCTACTGCAATTGTGTTTGTATGTTGTGTTTGGTCTGTTATAAGAATCACTGAAAATCCCTGCACGGGTCAACACACTAGCAACGTTAACAAGAAAGTCGTGACTTACTATGCACACTGAAAGCTCTTGGCTCTTCTAAAACCTGTTGTGCTATCGGGATGTTCTCGCTGCCAATGCATGTACCTTATTGCAGAAATGCGGCAGTTGTTCATTCGTTAAGAAAATCTAATCCAGGTGCTTTGTCGTAGTGGCCCTTGCAGTACTTCAGCGATTGATGCCTCCACTGTCATGCGTTAAGTATATTATTCCTATTTGGCAAGGAAAACTTCGCATGAATGATAATAATTAATAATAATTTTTATAGTAATGATAATTAATAATGACGATAATCAATCAATAATCAATAACCACTTTATAATAATAATTTAATAATAATAGTAAATAAATAAAATAATTAATTAATTAATTTGATTAAGATTAAATTAAGTGCTCGCTACGGAATCCGAAATTAATAAAAAGTAAACCGGCAAATATTAGTTCGCACCCCAGGAAAAGGTCGCAAGACATCCATGTATAAATTAAGCACATGCAGGTTGGTAGTACAAATCACTAAGAATAAAACGCCTGCTTACTGCGCGAGACCTTGACCATTTTTGCGAGTGCTGTTGTGGTAAATGCCTCGGATTATGGCAATGTGCATGAGATTACGAGACAGATTACGAATGATGCCGCCGATGGACGACCGCATAGCAGAGCGCTCCGATATGGCCGCCGGTGTAATGTAGCTCTTTCTCATATTTCTCTGGTGTAGTTTCGCATCAATTAATGCGATTCCCCATTAAATCAGTTGTGTTTGTTAAAGCGTGTTGATACCGTTAGTGTTCGCTCGTAGTTTAGCTCGTGATTTGTATAGCTCGGCGGCCTGATTAATTATGGGTCCACGGATGTTCTGTACAACCGTGACAGCCTACGGTGATACTTACGTAACGGGCGATGATGTCCAGACAACAGTTGTTCTTCGGACTGGCATCGAGGTGCGCCTTGCGGAAGCATGCGAGCGAGACCATCAGCACGCGGCTGGTGTTTCCAAATTTCTGCAAACCGCATTTTAAGTTCCGGCGAGACATTACTGCTGGCAGGGACACTGTTCTGTTTTTAGTGACGGCCTGCTTGCGCTAATCTAGGGCTGGTCAAAACGCAATAATGGCTGCATTTTTTCGCCGAATGTAAACCACGTGATGAAGCTGCTACAGTTAAAGTGATTTCTCTTTTCCCGTCTCGTTTCTGTCTGTTGCCTTGTGGCATTAGGAAATGTTCGATTTATGTAACAGTAGACTCAGTCTACTAGACTGCCCGGCAACGACTGGGCCGCAGCTGATTTTCTACTGGACTGTTTGAAGATACAGACGTTTCGGTAACAGGCCAACATTACCGATATTGTTATTCTCAGATTGTCTACCTCTGTCTATGTAAACTTTATACAGGCCCTATATTTTACACCGCGTGGAATAAAACTTTCAAAATTTTGCAGAAACTAACAACTGTTAAAGTCGTTTATAGGTCTTTGTCCTTTTAACGTCGGCCGTTCCCGGTTTCGAAGGCATCAGCCGGGTTCGTTACAAATTTCCAACAGTTTATCAGACGTTTGAACATGCCCCCCAGGCATCGCGTAAGATCCGAGCGACCTGTGCCAAGTGGGATTCGGGCGATCACACCACCCGCTAGAAATGAGCCAGAATCCAACGTGGTTGATGCGCGGGGCGAAAGCGGTTTCTTGCAGCAGGGGAAGATAGTCGGCTGTGCGGAAGGGGGACTCCTCATCGACTGGGGGTGCGAGGGGCCGCCCAAATCACAGTTTGTGCCGTTTGGGCAGATATATCTGTACCGAAGACGAAATTTCTGGAACTCCATCCAGCCTCGCGGACCGTTTGTGGAGGTGCTCATGCGTTGGAGTGGCAAGGAACCGCGCGCGTGGTACCCGGGATTTTTAAGCATAGGCCCCGATTCCACTTCTTCGTTTGCTGTGGTTACGATGGACCCTCCGTACGAAGACAGCACCTTCGTTTTCCAGCTAAACCGAATTCGCTGTTCATTTACGTCGTCAGGGTTGAATGCGTTGCGCGTTCAAAATGCACAGTTTCTCACGAAGAAAGTTGGTCTGCCTAAAGATTACTGCCGCGGTAATGCGTCCTGCCAAGAGTTCGTGGATGCCCTGAACAGGGAAATAAGGAAGTTTAGTTATCATGCGAGAACTATCGCCTGGGCAATCCGCATGGACAATGAATCGCTGGAATATATTAAAATCGGCAACGGATTCCTTCCAAAGTCCCGAAAAGACCGAGGCGAAACTGTTGCTGTAAGTCGTTTACCATTATTAATCTACTACTTTATTATATAGTATTACACTGTTATATTGAATTTATTTTATTATATATTATTATTTTGTTTATTATTATTTTGTTTTTATTTATTTTGTTTTTATTATTATTTTATTATGATTTTGCAGATCTTATTTTATCAATCTCTATTTCGTTTTTCTGTATCAAAACTGTGTTGCCACTGAATCATACGTTCTTGTTCCGTAATTGTATCCAGCTCAAGTTGTGAAGCGCGCGAATCGGGTGTTTTTACTTATCGACGCTGGGTTTTTGTAACGGCAAGAACCTAAGGAGGGTTACATCACGGTCCTTAGGTGCATCAGTACTCTGAGGTCACTCGTTGAAGGAGGGCAAACGAAGAGCAATCTTTACTAGTCTATGGTGCATAAATTTATCTATATATTATTTGTTTATCTTATTTGTCGAATTCAGGACGCAGTCACGCCACTAACTATCATTGCATTTGTCCCTTAGGGAGGCACATTGCTCGAATTAATGGAAAAGGTCACGACCGAGTGCATTACTGCAGCAGAGCGCAAGCGGGACCGACCGGAATTGGAGCTGGATTCAACGGTGGTAGGAGTTTCCGAACCGGAAACGTCGTCCACCGCAGCTTACAGCCTCCGGCAACTTCCAAAATATGTCCAAGCCAGCATACTTGAGCATCTCGACAGTCTGCAGCAGACCAGGCTTCGTCGAGTGTGTCCTTACTGGGATTCCATTCTCACCTTGCCCGCTGTGACACAGGTGTTGCAAATGTACCACAAAGGCAGAAGCGAGGACTGGGAGTCTGTGGCCAGTCTGCATCATTGCTGGACACCACAGACGAAGATGATCATCAACGCCGGTTTCGTTATTAACCCCGACGGACTGTTATGTGGAGGTCAGTTGTTACGGACGTTTGTTGAGAAAGGTCTTCATGGTGCAGTGGAAACGATAGTGTTTGCCAATGCCGAGTGGCATCTGAATAAGTTTTCTCCCGACTTAACACGTACCTTTCTCGGGTCGCTCCAGCGTATTCTCGAAGAACTAGATTGGATGGCTAGTGTGTGCAACAGTTTATTACTGCGCAACGTCAAGATACACTTTCATGGAATGGTGCTTCGTGTGGTCAGTGGACGAATTACTGCGAACCAGCTGATGACGGTTCAGGATCTGTGGTCTCGAATGGACGACAGCTTGCCTGCTTTGGAGGATGCTGAGCTCCAGCAGTTGTCTGCGTGGATCAGTGAGCTTGATCCGTTTGGAAAGTTATGCATAGTGGATGTAAGTATTAGCGGTAAACATTCAAAAAGAACTGAGGACCTCAGGCTGCATAGTTACTCCAATCTTTGTAACTGCGCCCACGCATCAACACCGGCAGATGCCAGAACCACAACACTTATATATGGAAATGTAGATAATCGTACTTCGATGTGTGCCATAGCCCGAACAGTGTAAACTGCTCGCCCTTACCTCGAACACCGCCCAGTGAAGCAGTTT
>JAQGAU010004262.1:0-11875 GCA_034698045.1 Paramacrobiotus richtersi | reverse complement strand
AAAATATTTAAAAAAATAAAATCTGAAAAATTACTTATAAATCTTATAAAACTCGTACAAAATAATTAAATTCTCAGTCATAGTCAAACTTGCTTGATTTTAAGGGCAGTATGTCGAAGGTATCGTCGTCTGGTAGTGGCTCGAGTGGTTAGCTGAGAGTGTTGCCTGTAATTTGTAATTGGCACTTGGCATGAAATTCCCCGTTGTTGGCTGTGTACACTGGCCGTCGGCCAATGGGAAACGCGGGGGCGGACTTGCCGGCGTCTGTTTGAAAATCCGCAGCGCAGCGGCTTGGTGCATGAAGCCGTTGAGCGGATGTCGGTCACTCGGTGATCAAATGTGCTACCTGATCGTTTTGTCCAAACAGCTCATGTTTTCCGCTGGTTTACCTGTGTTGGATTGCGTATCGGTGGAAAAAATCGGAATTTTCATTGTGTTCTGGTGTGGGTGGTCGTCTGCTTAGGTAAGAGTGTGTCTGATCGGTTTGAATTTTTTCTGGGTGAAAAACAAGGATATTGAGCAACGTTCGAGGGGGAACACGAAGAACTGTGATAGAGCAAATTGCTGTTGAATATTTTAATTATTTATGAAAAATATTTTTGGAGTATTTTTTTTCTGGTTTTATCTTTTGCATTCTTGGGAATTGTTGGTAATGAAGTAGCCCATTTAGCTAAATTGGAAAGTCGGGAAAGAGGCGTAAATATGGGAATATTCAGATACTGGAAAAAAACGAAAAACTGTATATGAAACGGGAAATTGTTGAAAGGCATTAGGGATATTTTTCCTGATTTGTATTTCGTTTAATTGTTTTTAGTTTCTTTGAAAAAACGCGAAGAAACTGACTGATAAAATTTCATTAACCTGTTTATATAAAATTGGTTTCGGTGTGGTTTGTTTAATAAAAATTGCTTTCACACGGAATTTATTTACAAAAATGAACATTTATTTTTAGAATATTTTTGCGGATTTATTCTATCGGTAAACCATAAGTACAGTTTTTCTCCATTAAGCGGAATGAGGGTTCCCCGTGCGGAAAAAATTGTTTAGAAATTTCGCCGGGATTTCACGTTGGAAAATTCTAGGCCAATTGGAAGATTTTATTACTGGGTTGTTTTCCGTAATTTTTCCTCCAGTCCGTGTGTTGTGCCATTAGCGGCGAGTGAATTGTCATGTCGTTGAGCCAGTGGGTTAACCGGGTAATTTGTCACTTTGCCCGGGCACTTTCGCCCAGTTTGTAGGGCACGTATGTCTCCCAAATGGACTGCGCGTTTCCGGTCGGCGTTGGTTGCTTGTCCATTAGCGCGTGTAGCTTGTACATAGAAATTAATGCGGGCACTTTATTATCCACTGGCCAAGTGCTGTTTAGGGACACGGCGGATGGGTTCGCATCGATTTTGTAATTTATTTTGCTCTGCTTTTTATCGGAATTTTTGCGGATACATTTTTTATATATTTAAATTTTTTATTTAATTTTGGCTATTTTTCCTACAATATATTAGAGGAATATTAAACAAGAATAAAATAGCTAAAACAATACAACCGCCTTGATTAAGCGATTAAAATTTTTCCTAGAAAATATTACAGAAAAATTAAATAAAAATGAAATATTTAAAAAATATACGACCACCTTGACAATGATTAATAATTTTTCTGTAAAATATTACAGAAAAATCAAATAAAAATCAAATATTTAAAAAATATGCGACCGCAGAGATAATGATTAAGAATTTTCCTAAAAAATATTAGAGAAAAATTAAATAAATGTAAAGTATCTAGAAAAATACGACCGCATTGATCGTCGTGGAAATTTTATCTTAATTAGAAATTGTGCGCGGAAATGTTAGTGGCAGTCGTGATTCTGACAGCGCGGTCATTTCTCATGCTGGAGGGAAAAATTCGCTGTTTTATGATTATTAACCATTTTGTACTGCGGTACCTTCGTCGCGGCATTTATTGCCGGTAGGATTATGTTTCTTACGATTAGATTGCGCTGAGTGATTTGAGAGTCGGGCT
Organism: Paramacrobiotus richtersi; assembly: GCA_034698045.1. Lineage (NCBI taxonomy): Eukaryota > Metazoa > Tardigrada > Eutardigrada > Parachela > Macrobiotidae > Paramacrobiotus > Paramacrobiotus richtersi. Next base: position 9,862 of record JAQGAU010004262.1, on the reverse strand, counting down.
TTGGAGGATAATTTGCTCGTTTATTGAGTGGAAATTCCAAAATGTGTCAAACGTCAGATCGAGTTGTAAAAGGAATGCTTCTCGCATCTGGCGCTGGAATGTGATGACATCAATATTTTTGGACTCTAAGAAAAACTTGGTTGTGTATTTTAGGAAGGAAAAACAGTAGACACATTTTCAGGCAAAATTAAGAAAATTATGATGGTAAGTTTTACTGCCGTACGAATTTTCCATTAATTTTCCTATGAAAAATTCCACAATTTCTGATAATAAAATCAAAGTGAAACGATCAAAATGTTTATAGTAAATTAAATAAAACGAATCGAACAATGATTTGCACAATAAAAAATATGAATGATGTAATAAAAAACTTCATTATTATTAGTATCGTCGTTATTAATACTTAAAGCTATTTAAATAAATTAGAAAATTAAATTTTAATATTATTAATATTAATGTTATTAATCTTAATATTATCAGTTTAATAAAAATAGCTTTTTTTTAATTTTAATGTTGTTAATTTAAATATTTAGGAAAATGCTGTTTTTCTCCGTCGCGTAATTTTTAATAATTACTGTTATTATCTAGTCATTTTGTCGTGCAAGTAATAATTTCGTTTCTGGAAATTCGTTGCGTCGGAGGCGGTCAGCCGCAACGGGGGGATCGGGCGTGCTTCCGGTGAATTGGTTGTTTTGTCGTGGAAAATACACGACATGACCGAACACCTGCCGAGCCATATTCGCTTGATGTAGTGCGTTAATAAAATGATTACGCTCTCTTACATTATTAGCCAACATGCTCGGTGATGCAATACGTCGACGCTGCAGATGCTGCGATGTAATGACCATCTGCTCGGACATGATTGGGATGAAGAACAAAATTATGTTACGGAACTACAATTTTCATGATATATGTAGATTTATGTTATTTGGTAATTATATTCTTATTAATTTTATATTATTTTATAATATTTCTTTACAGTAAAATCCTGGTAATTTTCTAGTTTCTGATATTTTATTTAATTGGTGAAATACAAAAAATGGTTCTTTCTGTTTCATAGATCGTTTTTGGGAAACGTGGATTTATTTAAAAAAAATGCTTACTCATTGTAAATTTATTTTTGAAAATAGTTTTTTGTTGAAAAAAATACTAATGAATTTTTTTTTTAAATTTCCCTTTTCGGTGCACCGTTATTTGTAATATTAATAACAGCCATAATCTGCTTTAAAAATTGCTTGGAAAATAAAAGAAAAATGTTTGACCTTAGCGTGGAATGTTTTCAAACAATGCACGGCTGTATTGAACTTTTTTTTAAATTTCCCTTTTCGGTGCACCGTTATTTGTAATATTAATAGCATTGTATTTGTTGACTGGATTTATTTACTCGTTATTTTGTCTATTTTTAAGTTTATCTGGTTTTCATAGTTTTTTTTCATAATTTATTTTGCAGTTTAATACGTTAACAATTGAAAATGAACGGTTGATTTGATATATAAGTTATATCTATTTCGGTACAGAAATCGATGCATATTTGGTCAACAAGGATATCGAAAAATCGATAATTTTAGTATAGCTGTGTACCATGGAATGACCGGCAGTGACCACCTGTCGGTAAATGCAATTTATGCAAACATATTTTGGTACGATTTATTGTCTAAGCCGCGAGCACGCTGTCAATGGAAAATGTAAAATGCCCGGCTTAGCATCTTGTCCCTTTGAGCGGCGATTATGTCCGTGCGCGCTGCGGTAACCTGTCAGCGCCGTTGCCGACCGGCAGCTGGGTTTGATTGTGCTTGATTAAACAATTGTCGTGCAGTAATAATTCACGTGTTGTTGAAGGAATTTTGTCTGAATTTTTGTGATAATTTTTATTATTCTATTTGATTTATTGTTAATTTTTCATTCGAGTTTTATTTGAATTTTGTGATGCGTTTTTATTATATTATTTGACTTGTAGCTTTAGTATGTTCATATTTCATTCGAGCTTTGTTTGAATATTGTGACAAGTTTGTGTTATTTGAATTTTTAATAAATTTTCATTTGAGCTTTGTTTGAATTTTGTGATGAATTTTATTATATTATTTGAAATTTAAAATAGTTTTATTTTATTCGAGTTGTTTTTGAATTTGTAATATTGTTTTATCGGATTGTTGGTATATTATTTATTTGAATTATTATTAATTCAAATTTATTAGCAATATTTAGTTTCGAAAGGTGTTTATTGCTTTAAAAAGTTTTCCTGTTTTTGTGTTTTTTTTTTGTCAATAAATGTGAATTTTTTCGAAACTTTTGTGGACCGGAAATGTTTTTCATTAAATGTTTTTTTAATTAAATTTTTAATAATAAACTGCAGTTTTTTGAAATTAATTTGAGTTTGTTGTAGACTCTTGCTCAGGTTTTTAGGTTACGCGATATTTATTTGTTTTGATGTTGCCTATCAAAGAAACACCGGTCTTCTTACTGGCCGCTCGAGCACGGTTGATTGGTGTTTACAAAACATAATATTTCCGGCTGGTTGTGATGGAGTGTTGGAACGTGTGCTAGCGAAAAAGCCGCTGCTGCAGCAGCTTTTACGGCCAAACTATTCCTTTCATCTGACCGTAACTGGCTAATACTTGTGCACTGCCAAGTCATAATTAAATTCCGCACTCAATGATAATTGTGTAATGGTTTATTTATCGCGCGTTCACATAGCTGCGCGCCAAAAAAAACTGCAACATGTTTTTTGAAAGAACGCTAAAACAGAAATATATTACTGATAATAAAATATAGATCATATTGCAAAAATTATAGAGACAGTTCAGAGAGCTGACTGCAGTTTAAAATTGTTTTAAAAATATGAAACGGTCACTAAAGAAAAATATGTTCTTGTAAAATAATTAATTTCGGAATTTATTAATTAATCTGTATTTTTTTTATTAATTTTCTGTGTACTTTTATTGATAATTAGGAATTCTGAGTTGACAAAACTTTGTACATAATATTTGTAATACCGAAAATATTTGCAAATAAATTCCGATTTTATATGTAATTAATATGAATAAAATTTACACAAAAAGATTGCACACTGCAACAACAATTTTAAGGAAATCTGCTTAAAATTGAATATAGAAAATTGTTGGGTATTATTGCGGTTGATCTTGCGCGCCTGTTGACCGGATTGTTTGGGCCAGTGTGACATGGGAGTGAATGGGTTTGACGCTTGAAAAGGGGGCCAAACGGCAAACGGTGCGTGTTGAGGCCAGGAATAATTAGTCGGACTTGAAAGGCAAATTTGAGATTAATCGCACCACTAGGCCGGCAAACAGCCGGTCCCGCGTTCATTCTTCCACCGGAAATGCACTGCAAATCAATTTATCTGGCGCACGCTGACCCGACCGGGCCAACACGCGGTGATAATCATAATGCACTTCCGCTTCACTTATTCCACCTTGTTTTGCACGGCTGAAAGGATTTTGAGGGGAATTGATAGAAATTATATTTTTCGGATCTTTCGCATTTTGTAAAAATTTTTTAAGTGATATTTTGTGCTTTATTTAGTACCGCGTTGGAATATTTTATTTGAAAAATAAAACTTTATTAAAAACATTTTTTTTCAAATAAATGTAAATCAAAAATTTTTAGTAGTATGATTTTACAATTCTGTCTTTTTCTGGACTTTTTTTAATACGTTTTAAAAAACCTATTTTCTTTTCACGGTTTCATTTCTGTAAAAATTTTTTTTAATATTTTTGTTTATTTATTATACTGGAAAATTGTTTTTTTTTTCATCAAAAATCCATTTTTAATTTTGATTTTTTTCCTGTTTTGTATTCTAATATTTTTATTAATTGTGTAATTTTTGTATATATTTGAAATATATTTTTCAGTTTATTTATTTAATAAATTTTTAGTTTACTGCATTATCCAGCGGTTTTGCGGAACCTGTCGTATTCAATAAATTAACAGAGTGTACGATTTGAAAAATGTGTTGGAATTTGTCACTCGACCTGATAAAATTTTATGGTTGAAAAATGTGTATTTGTGATGGAGTGTGTTAGCCGGAAACGGCAACGCGTTGCGCCTGGTTTAGTAGCACTTGACATTTGTAGGATTTTTCGCGTTGTTGCTTCCGTGGGGGGCCAGTTTATTCACTTTATTGAATACGGTTCCGTGCTGTTTGACATTATATCGCCCCATTTACGCATGCCCACATCATAATTCATACATGGACGCCAGGCACATCGAAGAATCATCCAGCATGACCAAGCCGTCGAAAAAATTTCGAACGTGAGAAAATTAATTTTCTTGTTTGTTTTATTGGTTTCTTTGGAATTTTTCGTTCGTTTTGCTTTTTTTATAACTATTCCACATTTTTGCGGTATTCCGAAATTTATTTGAATTTCGAAGACAGGTTTTTTAAAAATAAATTTCATAAATAAAATACTAGTTAATTTATTAAACAACTATTGAATAAAAAAAATTTAAAACTTTTTTAATTTTGAGTTTTTTTACGATATTCCGAAATCTGTTTCAATGATTGGTTTTTGATTTTTTATTAGTAAAATTTCTGAATATTGTCAGTTACATTATTAAATAAATATTAAATAAAATAACTTAGAATTGAATACATATTATTATCAAATAATTTGATAAATTAACTGTATCGTGATATTGCATTTTTCCCAAATTTCTGTCTGTGAACTATGATTTAATTTACACATAGTTTTCGTTATGTTTTTAATCAAAAAGCTCAACACGAAAAAATAAAATAGCCTGCTTTTTTATTCCTGCGTATGTGAAAACAGCCATAATCTGCTTTGAAATTGCTTGAAAAATAAAAGAAAAATGTTTGACCTTAGCGTGGAATGTTTTCAAACACTGCACGGCTGTGTTGAATGTTTTTTATCCAAACAAAATGGGGGTTAGTTGTGTCAATAATCACTGTGATTATGGATGGCCATGCCGGTGAATTATTACCCGAAGGAAATTCGCTCTTTCGCTGTGGTAACCGATTTTGTGTTGGAAAGCGTGATCAGTGGGCTGTATTATGCGGCGACAAGTTTTTTTTTCTCTCGGTTAGCGATTAGCCCGTGTCGTACTAATCGTTGACCTCTGATTTATTACAGTTCACCGACACTGTAATGCATCATACTATGGACATTTCCGTTAAAATGGCGAAATAATTACGGAAACATTTTCTCGTAAGATTTTGCGAATTAATTACGGAAAAATATTCTCGCAATATTTTGCGAAATAATGTTAAAAATATGAAGTATAATAAAAACAACGTTAAACATATTAGTAAAATTATTGAAAATAGAAAGTAATTAGTATGATTATTAAAATAAATACGTTTTAAATTTAAGCAGTCTTAAAAATTTATAAAAGATTCATCTGCCGTTTTGATTTATAAGACCCTGCTTTAATAAAATTATTAAAATAAAAGTGATTAATAAATGATTTGTAGCAAAATTATACAAATTAATTATTATCGTTTTCGGAAAACATTTGTGCAAAATTTAAGAAGGAAAATAATTTATATTAATTTTCTTTTGGTTGTTTAATTTTGTGCCGGTTTTTTCCGGTGTTGTGCTGCCGAATTTATGTATGTTTTTGAGTGCTATTCAACGACAATTAACTGGTTTTTTTATGGGGTTTATTTGGGTTACACCTCGGAAATAAAACACCTATTGACAAAGCACCTGCATCGTTGTCTGTTTATCAGGCGATTTTATGACAAATTTGGCTGGTTTGTGGCAGTGCGAAGCCTTGGCTTTGTTGTGCTGACCGGAAATTATCGTCCTGATTATATTGTACGAAAAATGGTGTGTCCCAGTTTTTCGCTTAATTGCTGACATTTTTCACACAAGATTTTATGACCTGGAATGATCCGGTGCAAACGTGTCGTTGTCACGCGCCATCGATTTTTTGGTTGTATGTCAATACGGCTGAATGTTCCCCGGGGAACGTGTTTTGACTGCAGAAATCGTTGCAAATTATTCTAAAATATTTGGAGTTTTTTATCTGAAATTTTTGTAAATGTTAATTTTATTTATTATTTCTACTTAACAAAACAATTCTGTTTTTCCTTAAATTTTCGTAATTACAGTCACTGCAGTTTTTTTGAAATTGGTAAAAAACGGGAAGGTAATAGCTAAAACAAAAAACTGCAGTACCTGTAATTACGAAAATTTAAGGAAAAATCGAATTGTTTTGTCAGGTATAAATAATAAATAAAATTAATATTTGAAAAAAATTTCAAATAATAAACTCCTAATATTTCAATATAATTTGCAACTACAGTATTTCTGCAGTCGAAACACGAACAAGTTCAGCTTTGTGTTAACTGGGCATAATTAATTTTTAAAATAATATAAATAAATGTCTGTTGAATTATTCTATTTTTATTGCAGTTATTAAAAGTAATAATAAATTTGTATAATTTCCTTTAAATTATAATTATCCACATTTATTTATCTGGCCTTTGCTGTGTAACTTATCACTGCAAACACTGAAAACGCCAGCGTTATAAAATTCCTGGCGCAATCAAATTTTTCCGTTTGAACATGTAAACAGCGTCTTGATACCTGGAAGATCAATAATCACTGCGATACGGTGCTCAGCGGCACGAAAAAGGCCAGCAGAACAATCAGGATAATGTGAATCACGTAAGTATATTTATTTGCGGATTGAGTCAGCCTCTATCCGTAGCAGATGGTTAATTAGAAATCGGAAGGTGCGGAAAGGTGGAAACAGGGACAAGTGGCATGTTTTGCGCGAGCGGATCGGATTGCATCGTGTAGTTGACGTAGAACAGTGGCGACAGCTTCGGAGTAATTCTCTCACAGAATAAACCGCTCAAAGCCTGAAAAAAAAGGAAGAATTTAGTGTGTGTGTTTTTGATGGTATTACATTATATAAAATTTTTGTGGTTCGTTAATTTTGTTTTAATCATTTATAAATTCAAGAGAATTTTTTTAGAAGGTTTTGGAAAAGAAACGAAAATTTTACCGTGAAAATTTGCTATATAAACTGATCAAATTGTGGTACGTGAAAGTCGTAGAGCAGTGGCTACTGGCGCGATTGGTTACGCCATGATGGTATATGTTACATGTTATATATAATCACCATGGTTACGCCATGATGTAATATTCCATCATGGTTACGCGATGTGATTTAGCTGTAAACTGCAACACGTCTGTCACTGTTGATAAAAAATTTTCAGTAATTCGGTTCCTTTTTTATCCACATTTTCACAATAAAATGGAATAGTTACAAATTTTAGAAAATATGTATTGGCAATTTTATTTCTAAATTTTGTGTTAAATTTCGTTTTAGATAAATTTTTAAATATAAGTTTCTGTAGACTGTGTAACAGCTGCCGTTTTATGTACAAGTGGATTGTTGCACCGGTGCAATCCAGTGGATATCAAAGGTCGGGGCAGGACTTGGGTAGATTATCAGCTGGAGGGCTGGAAATGTTAAGCACCTGCTGCTTTGTTTGCACAGGACAAACTGCACCGAGAGAGCACACTGTGGTTTGTTCATTATAGGCGAGTGTACGTAATAGACAGAGTGCAGTTTGTATGAGTTACGTACGCTATAGCCAGGTGTACGTCATACACACGTAAACCGGTTTTGTATGAGGCAGACAGGTGTACGTTACAGACAGGTTGCAGTGTGTATGGTTCATGATTGAACGGGCGTACACTGTACAAAGGTGAACTGGACAGACCAAGAGAAAGTGTGTTACTGGTTGAGTGGAATGCGAGAGAGGCCGGGTGTTGGGTAGCGCCGGTCCACTCGACGAGTTGATGGTCACTCTCTCTCCAAGTGGTGGAGAGCTATTTTAATTTGATGACTGCAGCCGGTTCAGGTTCAGCGGCTGGTAGCGTGCAAGCTGATAGCGTCGCTCTGGCATTTCTCTCTCCTTCTCGTGCAGGTAGTTTGTGTGTGTTTGATCGGTATATTCGGGGCGAAATATCGTTGTGGACATTTTAGTGTTTGGCTTTGCGCCGTTTGATCAGTACCGCGCGCCTGGTGATTTTATACGAGGATTTATGAATAATTTTTCCTGTTTTTCGGGTGAGTTTAAAGATATTTTCGTGTGATAAATTGTTTAAATTATTTTTTTGAAGCGCATAATGCGTCAGGTTAGTTTGCACGAGAATGGTATCTGCATTGAAAGCGTAGCGAAGTGGCTGGTGATGCCATAAGTTCAGGAAAGTTTGGGCCTAAATTTTGGTATTAAAATTCAGTTTTCTGATGGTTTAACGAATCAGCAAAAGTTTTTTTTTAATGGAATAAGGGTCGTTAATTGTTCCGGGGAATTACCAAAAAAGCTATTAGGTCCATCTGATAACGGCAAATTGTTTTAAGAGATTTAAGAATATTATATAATTAATCCAAAATTTGTGAAATTTACAGAAAACTGACACCATTATCGAAGCGAAATTTTGCAAATTATTTCCGATAAATCACAATAATTATGCATATTTAATTAGGATAAAATATTAGCGCAGATTAATGAGCGCAAGGTGTGAAAAACTGCAAAAAATCTCCTTGAAACAACCAGTAAATCTCTCGTTAATCGTCCCTGGCCCGAAGGCCATCCCTGAGGATTGTCTCGCGTCCCTGTTGCGTGATTAGTGGCGGATCAAGTGTCAGCTGCGCACTTGTTGCGCATGTAAATCGCGGCCATTGTGTTGATGTTTTTTAACACCGTGTTGGTGTTGTTACGGTGAAATCCGGTTGTAATCCGAGAGGGTTGTATGTTTACACAGTCCGGGTAATTTATTCCGCTGTTAAAACATAACATTCATGGAATGATTAGACAAGCGGGTGGTCGGCGGGATGCACCCGACCGGTGGGTTAATCGCGTGTAATCCATCAAGAATTTCGTGTGTAATGCGTTGTACGTGGTGGTGAGAGATGGGGCTGGTGCATACCTGAATTGATGGGAATTTTTCGTGATTTATTTGGGTAATGTTTTGTACAATTTGGCTTGACGTGTTTTATCATAAGGTTTCTTTGCGGTGGGTTTTTGAAAATGCCGTTTAGGAAATAAACAAATTGTCTATTTTACTGAATTATTAAACTGTTTGGTTGAATTATTACACAATTTTGTTTTATTAAAATGTTGAACAATTTGTTCAAATTATTAAACATTTGTTCAAAGTTATTAAACAATTTTTTAAATATTGAACAATTTTTTCAGATTACGAAACATATTTTTACAGTTATTAAACACTTTGTTTGAACTGTGACTGATAACATTTTTAATTCGTCTTGAATTTAGTTCATTTTTCTGTTGAATTAGGGTGCTGAATGACCGCGTATGCGAAACCAACAAATAATGTTAAGAAACCACGCAGTGCACTGGAGTGAAATCGTAGAATAATGGCTTTACAGGTTGCCTTCCTGTCGGTTGTAGTGAAGCAGAAAGATTCACTTAGTAAAGCGATGTTCTTGGTTTGATGAATTTAATATTTCCCCTGTTTTTAGATTGTTCACGGAACAATTGAAAAGTTGGTGTCGCGATTAAATCAGACCAAGGAAGATATCGGTCAGAGGAATTTGAACGCATTGCCGGCGGATTTTCATACCAGACTGCGACATTTGGAAACGCGATTACATCAGTGCTGGTTGAAATCACTGGAACGCCAGTTTCGTCTGGAAGAGGATATTCAACGATTATCACAGTTGACGGTCAGTGAAATCTTCAAATTTGCGTTGATTAATTTTCCGTATTTTATTAAGAATTAATTAACTAAAAATATAAGTCAAGATAATTAATCTTGGACTATCTAAGGAATTTATACAGAAGATAGTTATGTACTAAAATATTTACAGTGATCTGACTGGCAGATGGACAATTGCG
>JAQGAU010004261.1:0-11876 GCA_034698045.1 Paramacrobiotus richtersi | reverse complement strand
TGTTAATAACGATAGCATTGCATTAATTAGCGTTTCTGAAAGTGTCCATCTTTGAAATCGCACTATTTTAGTCCCTGGTGCCAAAATGATGAAAATAAGTCACAAGCAGGTGCACTTCAGGTTCTTCGTACGTACAGTCGCCTTGTGGTTTGGTAAAAAGGGAATCAATATCCTTCTGATTAATCAGAATGAATAGCAAACAGACCGCTAGAAGGTCAGTAGAAGTAGCCGTATTTTCAACAGCCAAGCCAGATCCTTCTCAGCAATTCTCGCGATACTGGCGTGACCCATAAAAACGTTCATTCGCATTCTTCGACTGAGTGACAGTCACGCTGTCGGAGAGAGCACTACCATAGCACGACTGAAGAGAGATAGGGCATCTCTTGAATTCAGCTGAACTATGGCACTACCTTTGAACCTCAATTGTACGTTTGCTCCAGTCGGTTAGAAAACAGGTAAGTCATATTACCATTACATACCAGGCTATCATCACTGCTTTCGTGCGCAAACAGATACAGGCCTGGCAGCCGGACCCAAATGCTCGTTTTGGCAATCTGCTGAACAAACTTTACAGAGCTCGGTCTGTTTCCTTAGCCCACCATCAGTTTTTGGTGGTATAACATACTTCTGCAGACGAGCATTCAGTAAGCTGATCAGTCGAGGTTTTCGTGTTATTTTACGTCTTCCAACAGTCGAAATTGTTCTCTTTACTTGTGATGAAAACCGCACTATATTTCTCGCGCGGAAAACGCGATAACCGGCAAGTAAACATCGCCAATACGGTACTGGTCAATCTGGGAGAAAATGTGTGGTATTTGGGGTACATCCAAGACATCGACGGCGATAACGCTTTCGTGGATTTTGATTGTACCAGATTCCCGCCATCTTGGATTCACATGCGGCACTTGTGGCGACACAAGCTTCTAACAAATTTCCGAAATAAGAATTTGTGCACAAACGATCGATGTTTCGCTCCGGCACCATCCTCACTTGCCGTGCAGTGTAATCGTCAACTTCCACAAGTACACGCCGCCCTCCGGGACGAAGAAGATGGACCCTACATATTTCGGTCAGTCGGATTATTGGCGTACACCTGGGCTGTTAATTTTTCTTTCGCCTACATCTACGCTGGATTTACTGAAGCCTCCCACCACGACCAGTATGAACTCGTCCACCGCTGGCAGCTTGTTGACGAGCTGCCGGTTGACCAGTCACCGTTATCTGTTACATCAGGGGGAAGCTCTTTCGTCAAGCATGTTGTCAGTTCGAAAATTATCAACTGGATCAATTCAGTGGATGAACGCATCATTTGCAATAGTCTCCGCGAAACTTTTCGGCCAAATTCAAGTGAGCGGTTCTTCCCGAATATTATTCCAATATACGATGATCGACTGTATGTGCGGATTCACGAGGGGACAATCACACTTCTGTTTCTGGAGATGGTTCCATGGAACCGGACTGGCGGAATGGCTCCGGTGTCGCTCGTTTGGACTAGTTCAGATCATCAGAAGATGTCTGCAGCGGTTATAAAATGCTTTACGCAGGAGTTCAACGAGAAGATTCCGAGACCGTTTTTAAAAGGTAGTAGTCCTTGCATTTAAATTTTATTCGCACTTGTATACCGGCTCTCAGACACAGAACGTGTAAATTAAAGACGCATCCCAGAGTCATCGCTGTACGTCCAGTGTGCACGGAACTTAGTGATAACGTTTCGTAAGTGACAAGTATAATCTCCTTTCCTCCGACGCCAATGAATGTAGACTTTCTGTATTTTTTCCATATATCTAGGCAAGTCCGTGGTTGCTTCTAAAAGAATTAAGAATTTAACCGATTCTCGACGTTTCAGGAATTTGGGAAGATCTTTGGCGGTCCATTGCAGAAGAGGAGTCCTTGTTGCACCGTCTCGCTTCAAACATCTTCAGGGAAATGCTGGTTTACATGGATGTACACTCGCAGACTGTGGCACGACGGTAAGATCATAGTACTACTAAGATAAATGATTTACGAAGCAGAAGCGCTGGTTCACCAACAATTAATGGTCGTCTTGAAGTTGTTCAGAGATGCACCCGCCATCGAACAGAAAAGTACAGTTCTGTTCTGGAGTATAGACATCTGTACATGTGTTTCAAGCGGTAACACTAGGGCATATTTCTGATTAATTTCGAAAGCTTTCTGAAGAAAATAACTATAAGTGATAGCCTACGTTAAATATCAAGTGTAGAGGTGTACGATAATCCATAATTATATTAATATAGATACGGTATCGCGCCATAGCATTTACCGACGTGAAGAACAGAGTTCGTGTAATTTAAATTTGCGACTTAATGGTTGACAAACGGACAGCAACTACTGTACACTTGTAGCCCTGTATTGATATACTAAATATAAGATAACACGTAACTTTTTTTTGTAACATAACGTTTTTTGTTTCAGCGTTTAAGCATGGAAATAATACTCGGTAATGTTAGTTTGATTTCGGCTGATGTTCCTTTCGTGTGATAACTGGAGTAACTTTACTATGTAATTTTTGGAATTTGTATTGTTTCCGGGCTCCTGCCAAATAAAATAAAACATAACTATGTATATTTCATGGTTGCAGAGTCTGCGCATTATGGAACGTGGCACTGAAGGCCGTTTCGGATTCCTTAATCACAATTGATTTTGACAATCTACGCCGGAAAACAGCATCGAATCGAGGCCATGCGGGTTACGATATTGCATTCCTGCTACACCACAAAATCAGCTCCAAAACGAAGCTTCTTGCTTTGGTCCATCTGGAAAAGGACGATATGTACTTTCGAATCCGTCTGGTGGCCAGTGAAATCCGACGCAAAGATATTGTACTGACTGCCATTTCCATCAATAATTGCCGCGTTTCTGGCGATCTGGACACTGCAGAAATGGACTTCGCAAACGATTATGCAGCCAGCTCCGCAACTACCAACGAATGGGGTTGCGGGTCCCCCAAACATCAAACTGTATATCTATCGCTTTTGCTCCCTGTATGTCGGCGCCTGGTACTGTACAGTCACGTGATCGATGGCCCGTTCAGACACTGCTCATGTCTGGAGCCGGGGTGTGAGTTCTGTAAATGCCCGAACAATGTCAGTTTTGTGATTCCGAAGATGACCTTCGACTGCGGCACCATGACCTGTTCCACTCCGGCCGATTTCATGAAGCATCGGCGCCGCTTTTTAGCATGTCTGGAATCGCATTTGCCACCTGTGGAGCAGTGCGTAAAGGACAACTTTAGAAAGCTTCACGCACAATGGGTCACATCTCGGCCATATCCGGCGAACAACGTCTGGCGCTGCTTGAAAAGCTTGTTGCGATTGTAAGTATTCTATTCTACTAGAAAGTGCACAAAAAGTTTTGTTCCTGTTGGGTAGATCTGAGTACTAGCTTTAACTACGAACATTACAGTCTTATAGGCGAAATTGTGATCCCGAAAGAGAGCGTTTCACCGTCGTACTTTACTGCAGTCTGCAACATCAACAAATACATATGTATAACGAAAACCAGAAAGAAAGCATTATCAGCGAGTTCGAGTCGGTCGATGCTGTTATGCTGTTAATTTATGTTAAGAAATGGTGGTTGCTCAAAATACTATACATTGTCGTGATGGCACCATGACTGATGAACACCTCCATGTTGCAGGCAGGCAATAACGGAAGCGACAGCAACAGACAGTTTCTGGGATGGCCTTGATCTGCGCAAGTTTGACGATCTGCCAATCAGCAAGCTGTCATGGCAGCCGATTTCCTATATGCGTGAATATGGCTACTGGACTTCAGTCCGACCGGACTGTGGTATGGTCTTGTTTTGGAAGATACTTCGCATTTTTCTTGCTGCTTCTCTTGTTTTCGTGATGTTCGTGAACTTGATATCCATGTGTATTACATTTGCATAGTATCTTCGTGAACTTGTTGCCGGCAGCACTCTGCATAGCAAACGGGTGCATTTTTTGCCAACCGAAGACTATTAATATACTGGTAGTTAGACTGTTATCTACATCTATGTCTGTAAAGTGCGTGTTGACAACTGTCGCGTAATGGCATACTTCGATTTGATTTACGTATGTAGTGTGTTCGATTTAATAAACATACTTTCGACGTCGAGATAGTACTGATGAATTGTCGAGTAAAGCTGTCGAATTCAGACGCATCGAATTGTCTGTCCGTTCGACATAGCAAGTAAATCGTTACGTTGGAGCATTTTATGGTTCTCGTTCACAATTTTAACTGACATGCGGTTTATTTTGCTGAAAACCTAAATAAACAGATAATAATACTCTAGAAAAAAATTAATACAATTTGTGAAAAAAACGACAGCAAATCCGTTTCCGAATTAAACTCTTAAATTCGACTTGACAGAAATTCAAAATCAAATTCCAAATTTAGTCAGTAAAACGTAATTAAAAATAGTGCAATTGAATACATAATATTTACAACGTTGCGTGAGTATTTCTTGAGGCAGACTGCTTTAAAACATTTTCGACGGATAAATCTTGGAGAAATCCATTAAAATCCAATTGGTCAGCAAGGGACGATAGAGAATCTTTCGATTTGGACAATGCTGCAATACAAACCAAAAACCTGAGCTACTGCAATAAACTTTCATTAATCCTGCAGATTACCATTTAGAAATATTTTGCAGCATTTCAGGAAGATGTTGTACGTATTTTGCCAGCTCGGCAAACGAGTGGCCAGGCTGGCTGCCACGCGCACTCCATGACATCCTCCATGAAATAGTCGTCCAAGGCCGTGACGACTTGTCCCATGTTGTGCCGGAAGAGATTTAGCTGGTGACGATGGGAATTGTTATCGGAATATTGGGAATCAGCCAGCAATGCGAACGCGTACTGCATGGCCCACACACAGCGTTTTATACGCAGTAAACGGCTAAATATGGCACTGGCTTTCTCCATGATATCCGCTGTTAACAACATTCCCATCGGCCAGGAAATCTACAACAGCCAAGACTATATTTATTAATCAAAAAAGATATTTATTCGAAATGTGTACAGATATTTTTATTTTTTACAGCGTGTCGCGTGTAAGATTATAATTTCGATAACGTGGCCTATAGACACAGAGTTGTAGTGCAGTGGCTTCTAAAATTTCCCGACATCAAGAATTCTGAACGTATGAAACCTTCGAACAACTAATGCATTAGTCCTTAAGACACAGATTTCCTGTTTTTTGCTTGTTTATTTCAACGCGTTTTTATCTAAAAATAGTACATACAAACGGAGCCTAACATGCGACGCTGTAATCGAGGAATTTCATGCGAGACGAAGGAAAAGGAACATACATTCCAAGTATATGTCAGTGTCATGCATTTACGCATCTTACTTTTGATATTCTCTTCAACACTAAAAAGCTTTTACTGGATAACGTTACGTTTTTTTGCACGGATAACAAAGACTAAATTACCTTATACTGCAGACCAAGATAGTCAGCAATATCATACGAGTCCTTATCACTGGTCGACGAGCAGGACACCACCAACGATAAATTCCTCGTAACACGATCCATCCATTAGCCTGGACAAGTCTGCTCAGCCAGGTTGCTTTCGAAAATATCTAAAAAGGCAATGATACTCAAACAAGAACGCAATGAATAGCTATCGCCGCCTGTAGACAAACTAACCTGTTGATCCGGAGATTTCTGCAACATTTTCGGTGCGATTAAGCAGTACCCTCTGGAAGATGCCGGTAAGAAACGGCAGAGAAAATGACCCATCGCTCAGGAAAAAATAGTTGCGAATAATGCTAAATATTCTAGGATTTTGCTGATTGATGAAGAGATCCAACAGGACAAATTCTGCCAACTCAGTTCTGAAATATACAGGAAATAATGTACAGAAGGATCTCACGTCAGTTCACAAGAAATACCTGCAACAATATAATTTTTCCGTATATGGGCCTCTCGCTAACTCTGATTAGATAAACTCTCATGAGAATCCTGAATATTATCGGTATAAGCCAATTGAACTGATGTAAAGTAGAAATCCAATGAAAACTTCACTGCAATCTTTCGCTCTGATTTTTTCTTTTTGATTTAATTGTACAGCTGCTTTGAAAGAAGACTGAAATGCGCTACTGTTTCTTCCTACTGAACAGAAAACGATCTATCAGAGTTACTAACTTACTGAATGCTAGTCACAGGAAGAATTTCCTGATGCAGCAAAGCTTTCAGGGAGCCCAAATTCCGCTCCAGATTCTGCTGCAAAAAAGACGGTTCGTTTGTGGCTACAGTGATGCGAGGGTTCCTTTCAATCTTCCTTCCGCTTCAGCTTCCCAGTCAACTCCTTTTTCTCCGTCTTCTCGTCCTCGTCTTCTCTTGGCAGTCGCCAGATCATCCACATCAGCATCCACCGGCATTTCCATTTCCTCCGCAACAATCCCATCCGTAACGACATTGCCAAAAACTTCCGGTTCCTCACCAGCCGTTTTCACCCGCACTTCCTCGACAATGTCCTCCAGCCCCGTCTCCGCGTCTTTCACGTCCCCGTCATCGATAAATTCATCTTTCCGCGAATCCTCTTCGTCAAACGCGTCAAGCGCTGCTTCCGGTGGCTTGACAAAGTGTGGCAGTTCACCCCACTGAAAATCGTTTAGAATCATCCGGGCACCGGTCAGGACGTCTGGGGATTTGTTCGAGGAGATCTTCGCAGGTGGTAAAGTCATCGAAGAAAGAATAAGTTTTCTTGCGGGTAGGATAAACTATACTTGGACAGTCGATTAAGTAGATCCGATTTATCGGAGTGATGTACTGCCGCGCAGCCGCAGCTACAATTAACGAAAATTAAAGATACGCAGAACATCCCACCTGGCAAGAAAGACGAAATCACAACAATATACATTAAATATCCAGATAAATGCAGAGATTTATGGATACAAAATAGCGATTTCCTGTCGTTATAAGAAACCTGAACAGTAGACTTCATTCAATGACTGACAAAGCAGCTTAAAGTCTGGAGTAAATAACTGCAAAGGTTATGAAATTATTGTAAATTACAGTATGTAAGGTAGTCACTAATAACTAGTCACATTAAAAAACGGAGCAAAACTTCGAATCAACAATATTCGAACCAGGGAGTCAGTTTCGATTATTTCCAGCACAAACCTTGGTTTCTCCAGGGATAGGCGCAACTTTCACAGCTTTCTTGGCTTTGAGAGTGCTGATAATTGAACTCTTGCCTACATTGGGGTATCCAATCAATTCCGGTGATCGATCTAACAACCAAAAGTCCAGCGAGGAAAAACTGGGCCAAAAATAACACAATCAAAAGAATTTTCAAGAAAATTATTTGTATAACAGCGCGAAATATTCCCCTGTTATATGGAAGACGTGAAACAATAGCTGTGGACTGTAGAATAATGAGAAAACAGTGGAAAGCGCACAAATTGACGAGAAAATGACTCGAAAGAGGAAAAACGTTACCTTGTACAATTCATTTCGATTGTCGGGCGTACATCACCCATTCTTTGGCTTCATCCCGCGTACCATCATCCTCGACAATCAAATCCCGCTTATTTACAATGTTGTACGCTCCCCCAGTCCCCCTGATGTTTCCGCTCGAGACAGCAATTCCTATAGACAGCGACCATGAATTCAACAGAAAACTGCCAGTAAATTGAGTTAATCAAAACGAAATAATAAAAATAATATAAAAGCTATGTACCATTAAATCTTAAATAAAATTCTAGTTTATTTAGAGACTGCTATCCATCAAGCAGACTAGGCAACCCAATAAAAGACTGGAAAACGCTTTTTGGAAGGAAAATCGCAATCACACTTACATTCAAACTGTCGAACTTGACAGTTGGCTTCTTCCGCTCCGCCTTCGACCTGAATGTGGTTTCATAAGTTTCCACGTCCAGAAGATGTGCTCGTTGATGTGTTGGCACGCTCATTCAGCAGCGTCACGGGGAATTAGGTCGGACGCATGACGACGACCTGGTAAGGGTTCCCAACCGATATTCACCCCAAACAAATACAGTTGAACGGCAAATATTTTACCCAATTCTTCCTGAAATGTCTGCAAAGCATTCTGCGCCACCACCCGCGTAATCCCGAACCATTCACGATTGGGTTCCACGCGGCTCACCGTGCCACTGGGCACGTGAGACAGGAACGGAGTGGGCCTGCTATTTAACAGAGCCAAAAATCTTCAAAATTCAGTTGAGCACAGTTCCAAAAAATTTTTTTCCGCAGCATTCTTCGCGCAGCGCAAACAAATTGGAATATACAGTAGGAAATTAAACGGCGCGAAGCGCGGAAATTTTTCAATTTTTCAGCTTTATTTGGTTTAAAAAGTTGAATCAACCAGCATCTTAACCAATAACGCAATGTCCCCCTTAGCGCAGTCAGCGGATGTGCTGAAAATTCGCGCGAAGCGGGAAGAATTCGGAGCTTTGTCAGCTTAGAATCAGTTAGAATCCGCATTCTGTTCACAGAAACCCGAAGTCTGTCCAATACTTCATTCTTCTTGTCTCCGACCCTTTCGAAGCCAGGGAGGATTACCTGGTCCTCTGCTCCCCCGTTAATGGCGCCGTTTCAACTTCTTGACACCACTGCGGCTTGACGTTGAGGTTATATACGAGAACTATCAGACTTTCTTCGGAAATAACTTGGTTTGATCCCCCCAGTTACACATCGTTTGAGAATCACCAGTTGAACTACAGAGACCGGTTTCGCCAACATGAAAAACTTTTGTAAAAATTAACAAACATGTTTCTTTGTGCAAATATGCAGTTTCGTTATTTTGTAAAGTTGTACAGCAACATCTAAGCAATAAAATCGTACGGAAATACTCGGGTCTGGCGTAAACGGGATCTGAATGGGAGCAACCCGGCAGGAACACCCGCAGTGGACCACAAAACTCATTTTTTCTTCTGAATTGGGCTAGAAATACCCAACAGAGTAAAACCTTGCGCTATCATTTTTATTTTAGTGATAAATCATAAGTTACTTCTCTAAATTAATATTATTACAAACAAAAAAGTTTGCGCCGCCTAAAAGTAATTTTTCGAAAATGTGGAAAAAAATCTCGGACCGAGTTCGGACGACCGAGTTCTTAACTGCACAGAAATTTTCGGTAAACCGCGGCTTTATTTCAAAGACTTGCTGAAGCGGACTCAGAGCTCTCTTCTGACGATGTCTGTTAGCTAAAAAGTCAGCAAAACCACACTTGGTCTCCAAGAACCTGAGAAGATCCCCCACGTGGTACTGGGATAGACTGGCTCACCTTCGGCATACC
Source organism: Paramacrobiotus richtersi (assembly GCA_034698045.1). Lineage (NCBI taxonomy): Eukaryota > Metazoa > Tardigrada > Eutardigrada > Parachela > Macrobiotidae > Paramacrobiotus > Paramacrobiotus richtersi. The sequence goes on along the minus strand of JAQGAU010004261.1, from coordinate 2,609 downwards.
GTAACCACTAAAACCATTTTATATGACAAGCTGAAACGATAATTTGATTGAGAAACAGCTCAGCTCCAGCTTTTGTGTTTATCGGAATCAGTTCTAAATTGCTGCTATTGAAGAGACACAGTTATCTGGTAATTCCGGTAGTAGCTTTCCGACAGTGTTCGCCTGCTGGTGTTACTGCTCGCGTTAATTCGTGTTAATTACGTGTTAATTCGTTATAACCCAGAGATCGCACCAATCTCAGTCAAATTAATGTGGCACTACACTATTTAGCTGGACATTACGATAAGGGGTTAAAGAGGTGAAAATATTCAACGGATGATTTTATAAAAAATCGCATAAAAGTGTTTCAAGTTGGCGAAGTAGGTCTCTGTATGTAGCGATCCATCAGGGTGTTGTAATGTCTTTCTTGTTCCCGATCCTGCTGGCCAGCGGCGGCTTCGCATATCGAAGTGGTTGGTCTATGTAAGAACAGCAAAAGTATTCGCAACCGCAACATTCAAAGGAGTGGCATTCCGGGTTAGCAGAGCATTAGGATCAGTCCATCCGGCCCGGTCGTCAACCATCGTTTTTGTCCATACCTGAACGTTTCCGTAATGATGGGATGTTTAATTTGCCGAATCTAGCGCTCGGCAAACGACGTCATTCTTTGCGGAGTGTCTAGTGCTGCGGCCTTTTTTTTGTTTATAACTCGGCCTACGGTGACCCTAAACGTCCATTTGCGCTGTGTACCTGCTGCAATGTTCTTCATAAATCTTTGCACCCAAATGGATGGCAGCTGCTATTCTAAGGTGCAAATCTTCTAAAAGAGAGACGAGGGCGGAACCAGGCAACGCAGGAGAGAGTGCCCGCCAACAAACGCGAAGAGTTAGTTACGTCGGCGGTCTTCGTCATACTGGTCAGGGTTCTGGTATACTGTAGGTTCGTCCATACCGATTCCAAATCTTGTGTTTCTCGTGGATAAGCGTCAAGGCCCACTCGGTCGGCCCATTCCCTCACTAGATCCGCAACGAAACGGTATTCATATCCGCTACGGTGATCCGTACATATTCAGGTGCTGCAGCCACAGATGCGATATCGGCTGGTAGTATTTTATGGTATCCTGTTCCGTGGCGCACAGCTTTCGGGCTAATTTTGCACCATTGCCTAGCGCAACTTTTTGTTCTCTATCAAACGGACATAAGGTACCGCAGCGTCCTGTCTTCATGCTTTGCAGGCTCGTGCTCAATGTGGTGGGGGTGTTGAGCTTTTTACCGGCCGTATAAACCCGGCTCCAGAAAGCTACCCGGTAGTAAAAACGTACCGGGCCGGTACGTTTTTACGTACTTTGGAACTTTCATTCGACGGAGCATAAGCGTTAGGCTTGTTTCAAGTTTGGTTGTTTTTCTTTACTGCAACAAGGTTGAACAGCTGAAGTATTACTTTTCAGTTCCCATAAACCTCTATGTGAAAACATAGGATGCCACATGTAGGCGCCCCTACATGTGGCGGAACACTTTTTCGGAAATACTTTTTCGATCAGCAAGAAAGACTGCGAATTACTCACGGATGAAACAAGGCTGGTTCAAACTTGCGATGCATCGTCACCGAGAGCCGCGTTGTCAGAACGTGCATACTTAATCATAGCAAGCCGTGATGATCAGAAAGCGCCGTGAATAATTAAAGTGCCGTAAGGGGGTAAATAATTTTTTTGCGTTATAATTTAAAGAGGAGAAAGATATTATCAGGTTCCTCTTGGACAATTGGATGTACAGAAACAACGATTCTAACTCTCACTGCATCATAAAAAAAGGTCAACGCAACAAGTATCCATCTTGTACGATGCAGGCCGGTCACCCGCCCTGGGAAGACGGACAACGGCTTGAATTGGCTCAATATTGCTGTTGTTGTTGACTTTAATGGCGACAAAATTAGTCACACAGATCTCAACGTAAGTTGGCGCATTACTGAGAACAGCCAGAGAAATTCAGTAGTAGATGCATGCAGGCATTCAAAGCGAAACGATTTTATCATTATTGTAATTCTCACAGTCAAGTCACGTTCGCAGCTGGTATGTGAGAACCAATGCTTGCATGGTACCAAATTCCAAAGAAGATGTAAACACAACGTTATCATGTATTAGACAATTAATTACTGATCATTGACTCCGCTTTGGGTTCCAGGTAAACGTCTATAGCTCGTGTGCAAGGAGAATCGTATACCGTGAGGTGTAGTGTACTGTGGCAGAGGCGTCCTTTCGTTCGAAATTGATGATTTGTTCTGAACTTACAATGCAGCTGAATTCCGTGGTCCGATAGGTAGTCGTTCGAAAATTAGTTTATTCCAGTGGCAACGATGGGTCCTTTTATAAAATATCTTGAATGAGGAGTTTCGTTTGGAATTAGACATTCAGGGCAGTGTTGTGAGTTAGTTACATCCAGTCGGTTATGGTGCAAAGTCTTTGTCCGGTTTGTTAGAGCATAGGTGTTGTCCGGTTACGTACGTATATGGCACAGGTTTTGTCCGCTTGGATAAGGCCGGTTGGATACGGCACAGATGTTGTCCGATTTGATACGGCACAGGTGTTGTCCGGTTTGATACGGCACAGGTTTAAATCCGGTTGGGTACGGCAC
>JAQGAU010004260.1:0-11876 GCA_034698045.1 Paramacrobiotus richtersi | reverse complement strand
GAGTGACACCATCTGGTCTTTTGCCGTCAGTTCTGGATATGCCTGGTGGTTCCAGTTCGGTTTCGTACCCGGCTGACATGAATGTCCGCTTGACTATACTGTTGAGTGTAGCATGGGCGTTCTTTCTTCCAGCGCTTTTTTTGCAGCTCATGGCATGGTATCCTCGTTCGTCAGCGCGCTGACCGCATATACAAGGATGCGCAATGCTCACAGGCTCTCCGAGTCGAAGTGCCACCGCTATTCGTAGGGCTGAATCGTTCAGCAAATTTCCCAGAGTACTGGCAGGCAAGGCCTGTAGCCATGCCCCCGACTCCTTTGCGGAAACAGCCAATAATCGTGCTTGACTGGAGATGTCATTGCGGTGAGACTCCTGCAGGTAGTTCACAGTTTTGTTGATTATCGGTTCGTCCCAAGCTTTTTGGACAGACTTCCGGTCGCCCGGCGGTACGTCACACAGGGTCACTTCGCACCATTGTGATACGGCTTCCTTGCAATAGGTATCGGGTTGGAAGTCGGTGATCTCGGACGTTAGTGCAGCCACAGAGTAAGCACTGGCCAAAAAGGCCGGAAGGGCAAGCTTCTCTAGGCTTCTAATGCCGAGTCCACCTTTGGATACCGGAAGTGATGCTTGCGCCCACGTGGAATCCGAAAAGGTCGTATTGGTTATAGACGATAAGCTGGACCGGATGGTGTTGTCGTACTGTAGGAGGAGGTCTTTCTGCAGGTAGCAACGACTAGTCCTCAGCTTGTATAGAACGCGTACGGGACCCATACTACACCGTAACAGGAACAATGCCTGGTGTGCCGGGATCAGCTTCAGCCGATCGGCCATGCGGATGGCCGAATCTATTGCAGCGGTGATGGCTTCGGGTACCGCACTGTCGTGCAGTGGCGATCCTAAGTAGGAAAGCTTGTCCAGAGCTGGGCATTCTAACGTGGGAAACGCCTCCAGAAAGCCGTCGTAGACTCTCCGGCGGTCCTCGTCTGTACCCCCAAGAACAACCAGCTCACATTTGGCGATGTTGAGCCTCAGTCCGCACTCGCCCAGCGCCTCTTTCAGGGTTACAAGGTCCTCGAATACGTCATCGGGATCCCCACCCAGGGCGTCGTCGTCCAGAAAACTCTCTACGAGTTTGGACTTCAGATTCCGGTGAGGTCCAGCAGTAGCCAGACAGTAGAGGAGAGGTCCCAGCGGATCACCTTGCTGGATGCCTGACCGTGACATGATGCGGTAATCTCCGTGGAGAAGAATGGTTGGTTCGCCGTAGCACTGCCACACAAAGCGGTAGTAGGAAGGCAAGTGCTCTTCGGCTGCCTGCAGGATGCGGTTACGATCGACGGAATTAAAGGCGTTTTTCACGTCCAATTTTAGGAAGGCCTGCGCAGTTGGCCACTTCATGGCATCTTCGACGTACCATCGAGCTCCGTGGGCCGCTGCTTCGACTCCTCCCTTCGTGGCATAGCCCAGTTGGATAGGCTTTAACTGAGAGTTCAAATGCGTTGATCTGAACGATACTATTCGCGAAACAATGCGCCGTGGTGTCAACCCGACTGCTATTGGTCGAACGCCGTTATCCTTCTTACGGAAGGCAAACAAGTTAGCACCATACAGCACTGGAACGATCTCAGCTGGAACTTCCCCTCTCAACATGATACTGGCCATATCTGCGAGAGACTGACACAACCTTGAGGCAAGATCTTGGTTTCTGATGGTGAGTAGTTCTTTTAGGTACTGAGGTCTCATGCCCTCAGGACCGGCGGCGGAACCATTCGGGAACGCCTGTACTGCCTCCATAATCTCGGCCGGTGAGATATCGGATGGAGGCTGCGCGCTAGGGCTGGGGGGTGAACACGTAATCGGAACATTGGGTGGGTGCTTCTGCGACAGGGTGGCGAAGGTCTCTTCTGAAGGGGGGATGACGGTTTCCTCGCTGATGAGCAGTCTCACTGCTCCACGCACATCCCCGTCTTGGAGTTTTCGGCTCACACGCTTTGACAAAAGCCGTGAGGGTTCCTGATTGGATGCAGATGTGCCTGACTGCTCAGCTGATGGCTGCCCCCGGTTGGTTTCAGGGGGGCGGTTCTCGGCGATGTTACGGCGTATTACGTTTGGATACGATGTCGGTATCCGTTGTTCTGGAGCAGATTTAGGTTGTCCTAAGTACGTGAAACAGAATAGAAGGTATGCAGTCCATGATTCCACTGAATTCGTTGCTACTACACTGGCGAGGACTTTGCATAACGCTTCAGCTACAGCGGGGCGGGTGCTTTTTGGTACGTGGTCGGGGAGATGTACGGTGTCGCGGAGATTCGCCAGGCGGGCTGCGAGATCGCCGTCCACAGGAACCGTCTGGGCTGTCGGGGGCGCATGATTTTGGGGGTTAGACCGTCGCTGGCGTTCCTCTGCGAGCTGGCAGTACTTCGGCTGGTTTGCCAGGTGTTTGGCGAGGTACTGCTGCGAGGACAGCTTGTGACGGCATTTGGGGCATTGCAGAGGGTCGGACATGTAGTTCTAACGAAATAATACTGGGGACAAAAAGAGATCTGTTGCGGTAATCAGTCAAGAAAACTCACAGGAGGTTCCTTAGCAGCTGGCTCGCTGCGCCTTCAGAATCCGCTGCCACGTGTGTATCACCGAGGAATTCCTTCCCCTCAACGGCCACGAAGATTCTGGCGCCACCCTCAACGGGAAATTAGTCTGCCATGAAATGGTAGATTCGTGGTGGAAAAGATGGTGTGTCGTCCATATTCCCATATTCCCATATTAGACACGTCTAGCGGATACGCTTCGGTCGGCAGCTTAATTGCCTAACCTCCATCGCGCTCCTTTTCAACACAACAGTCCTAACAATTCTATTAAAGAAAAAAGAACTCCGCAACGCCTTTACGGTTTATGTCGTGATTCTTCTCTGCAGCAATATATGTTACACCAGTCTGGCTAATCTTCTGGACATCTTCACCGAACTCTACGGATTCTGGTGGATGGGCAACGAAGCCTGCACGGCATACATCTACGCTACCTACGTTATCGCCGCCTTCACCGTTCATATTCACATACTCATCACTATCAACCGGATCTGGGCGCTGGTCTTTCCTGCATCATATCGTACACGACACACACAAAAGGTCGCGTGGACACTGTGTTGTTTAATGGCTGTTTACGTGCACGTAGTCCCTCTATCCGGGATGATACCCGCTTATACCCGATGCGCTGTATTACCGGCATATCCTCGGTGAAAGCTGCGCTATGAATACAACTGCACAGTTTACATGGTCAGCGCTCATTCTCATCTTGTTGTTTGATTTTCCGGTTGTTTTCATTGTCGGATGCTATCCGTTTCTTTTATGGAAGCAAACGCAGAGGAAACGACTGGTGCGTTCAGCTGTGTTTTCCGTGACACATTCCATTGGGACAAACGCTCATCGTGTACACAGCGAGAATGTGCGGTGTCGTCCGTTCCTTCTGTTGACGCTTTTGACCAGTGCCATCGCGATTTGTTGGACACCAAGTCAGGTGTACTACACTATGGCGCTATACCTGCCGCTGGATTATACGGATACATTTTATACAGCCGCGTCGTTTTTGTATGCTTCACAAGCTGTCGTTGATCCTGTAGTGTTTGCGTTGAGTTATACATCCCTGCGCGAGAGACTGAAACGGTGCAGACCTGGCCGTACAAGGCCAATTGGCCCATGATCTTAATTGTATGATCTTACTGAACAAAAGAGTTTCGGAGGTGCTAGTTGCATCTCCTACATTGTTACGTTTCCATGCGCGGGAGGTGGCAAGTAACATGCACTCATGAAAGTGTTCTCAGGAAATACAGTTTCCCGCTTGAAAGGTCAACATGAATGTATATATATGGATGTGTAGTAAGCAGACTTCTTAACTATTATGTGTAAAGCGATAGTACATAGCCTATACAACGTCGGGAATCTGCATATCAATCGATTGAATGACTGCGGATTTCCTAGATCTGGAGTTTATTGAACGTTAGAGCTTAGCAGTTCGTGCAAGAAGCTGGGATTGTAACTGAAAATCTTCTATGCACAAGTGTGACGAAAAACAACCAACACAGTTGACTGACGGAACTAAAACGGCTCTCAAATGTGATTATTTCCGTCTACGGTGGCGGAAGCAGCCTTCAGGGAGTCGCCTTCTATACACCTGTGCCTCGTACGCGAATACGGTGTCCACTGCATTCCTCCGTGTACTGCAGATTGCTAGCGTCCTGTTGTCAACCAGAAACCACCATCAGTAAACGCACAACATTCTGCTGATGATATCTTCGCAGTTTACCTGTGGATCACTGCCACCGCCACTGGAAGAAGGAACGACATCAACACTCCAGGTAATGCTCCTATCAACATCTTGTAGGCGCTGCGCAGTACGCGTCTTAGCTGTTTCCGCCGTGGCGCCCAGCTGCAGTTCCATGCAGGCTACGCGAACGATGCCCAGAGTGCTTGAGCTTCGCGGATTCGCGGGACCAGCAATGGTGTCCATCGTTAGCACACCTAGGATGAAACAGCAAAGAAATTCAGAAAACATTGCGGCTGATATACAGGATAACTCTTGATATGAACTTCGTTTTACGTTGTTGTGTACTGTATCGTAGTGAACTGAATGTGTTTCTGTGGTGAGCTATACAGCAGATGCACGAGCGATCGCCACGATCATTGTATGCAGTTGCTGCTTCGTTCTGTAAGCGAAGGTGCAAAGTTTCGCATTGTCCAGTTTTTTTACTGTGTTTTTACATGACTGGTTACGCTGATATGTACAAGTGTTACGTGCATGCAGTAGTATCCAATCTACATCGACATTTGTTACGCAACTTGTGGGCTTATGTTGGAAACATAAAATGTCATATTCAATAATCTGTGGCCAAAATCAAATGAACGTGGCCAAAATCAAACTATTATTTCCGCACATAATTGTTGTATGCCTAGTACGCGTATAATCTCCATGCGGTAGATCTTACGAGTACTTTTATTGTTACTCATACGGACTACATAATACATAATTTAGTTTATGAGAACTAACATGAGACTGTACTGTCAAGGTCACTGTATATAATCTGCCCAGTTCATCCAGCGATCGCCGGTTTTCTGATGTACTGTGATCATAGTCATTCATGAATATTTTCGCTAATCAAGTAATTCATAAACACTTCGTTACTCATAACAATAACAAGTTCAGAGGTTCAAAAAAGAAATAACCGTTTCAAGCATGGAAGTACAGTATATTATCAAGTTCTCATGCGCACTCTAACTCGAACTAAGCGTTCTGACCGAGGACTTTGTATCTATTTTCAATCGGCGGTTAAAATCTTCCGCAAACCTAAAGTACACACAACAAACGCTCAGCTCAGTGCTTCAAGAACAACTTCCAAGTATGCTTGGTCTTCTTAGATTTCTTTCCGCGATATCAGTCAGCACAAAGATATAAAAGCCTAAAACAAGCAAGATTAGTCAGACGTGCCGTTTTCAGTTTATCTTAACAATTCAATACCATGGCGTACACGTTCCTGTTTGCTCTATTGGCCGGCGCCATCCTGGTCAACGCGGAGTTTCGCGCGGTGCAGGACAAGACAATGATGACCGTCCGCACACCCATGTTCCTCAACGCAGATGGCGCTAGCCGCGCGGCTTGCAGTACTCCCGGCATTACAGCTGACCAGATCAAGCAGAGCGTCCAGGAGCGTATGAACAGCTTCATGCAGGACAAATACACATGGAGCGTTGAAGTTACCTCGTCTGCTTCCGCTTCTACATCGCAGGTACAAACAGACACCGTGTTTGTTTTATGGAAATTTTCAGAATTCTCATTTTTTGCGCTCTTTCAGCCAGGAGAAGGCGACAGGGTTTACGTGGCTGACTGCAACGAAAACCGCATCCGAATCCATGGCGTCAGAAAACCGTCAGCTTAACTATAGATTGAACACCAAATTTGCATTGGATTGCTTTGTCGCGTTTTGCTTCGGGTTGATGTCCATTCGTTGGGCACTGCTTGTGTGGGTACGCTTCCCTGTTCCGATGAAGTCTGAATCTACAGTATTCTTGGCTCCATATAGAACGAAACGAGTAAAGGATAAGGCATTTAAGAGCTATGCTGGTTATTACGGTTTTGTCTCACTCCGCCGTTCCATAGTGGTTATGGCATAAAGATGCGAAACGTAGATCAAATTCGACAATGTTTTCGGGCACCTACCGGTATGCACTTTGGTCCGGCTCAATACAGGCAAACAACATACGTGCCATGCACAAAAATAGACGTGGTAACATTTTACTTGAAATTTGATGTCCTACTGAGAACTTGCCCCCAAATATTAGTGTGTGCGAATGGATGTTCGCCCCAAGGGGGTTCAATAATTTTGCAGAATTCCCTTTTTGTTAGTACCTCTCTCGCTGCTATTATAATAAGTTTCCTCATGGCGACGTAGCCGCCACCAGTAAATAGTCATAATAACAAATGTCGGTACGATGTTTCACACGCTCCGTTGCTGCCGCCACATAATAAGTATTTCAAATTAAGGTCCAAAACCGGTACATTGGTACTGTATGTTATTAGATATTGCTTTGCACAAGCATTCTTGATCTCGTCCATTTGCAATTTTCTCGTTTTTCTGATTGCGAAGTGGTAAGCTCATTGGCCAACTAACTGGGTACATAGCGCCTAACTACCATTAAATTTTTGCAGGAGCTAAAGCTGTAAACTAAAGGAAGTATTGCAGTCACATAATGCAAACCTTCTCTGCAGTAACACAGCTGCATCAAGTATCTATAATCACAGCCTGTCACATAAAAGGGCGGGCTGTTGCAGACGTTGAGCGTCACCACATCATCACAAAATGCCTTGTGGGAACGGCAGCATTTGTTCGCATCGGACAGATTACGTCCCAATACCATAATAAAACGACGACGCAGTAATGTAATTTGCATCCTTGCTGTCATTGCCTGTCAATACGTACAGCGTTTGATCGGTTAATGTGTTCTCGTCTACTTACCACAACTTTACAGTCAAACGATCATTTTCTCTGACTTGCTCGAAAAATTTTCGCTTTCTGCTTCCAGCGGAATATTGCGGTATTTGTTTTCAAGTACCGCCAATATCGCAAAAAAACAGAAAACCAGACTATGGTATCTATGAGTTGCTAGACTTATTTCCGCAGCAACAAACGAATGGTTTATCAAAGAAAGTGCGATGAGACCTATCATTTGAATGATGAGTTAACGGTTGCATTAGTTATTAAAGATCTATATACATTATACTACACGTAATACGAATACCATACAGACAAACTGTAATGTACGAAACGACTGGAAAAGAGTCAAGTCCCCATCGCAGCAAACACGTCAGATCCAGGACGCTTTAATGGCAAACGCCCAGTGGAGCGAGGAGCGGGATCACGCCATGGCACAGGCATGGGGCTAACGACACGCGTTTTACGATAGATTTGTAAAAGTCCACTTGGAAAACGTACTCTTGCAGTTCTTAAAAGATCTGCAAACAGTTTTGCAAACTATGTAGAGCCCAAGCTTGATAAGTTGCAGCGGGAATCGAACTAAACAAAACAATTTTGTCACGTCAGTATCAATTGCTGTCAGTATTATTTTATTGAAGATACAGGGTGCGTAAAATGTGAATGGGCAATATAGGCGACCCTGTTTTACACTGACATGTTCACGAGGCTGCTGTGTTGACGAGTTTTGGTACGCTTAGGAACAGCGTGGACAGCAGCACCATAAACTTCGAACCAGGTAAGTCAGCAATTCCAACCGGGTAACTTATGTGACTTACAGAACAGTCGCATAAGTTAACAGTCGCTTCATTATTATTTAGAGTAATTCTCAACCATGATCATACATCAACATGCCTAAACTGGTGAAGAAGTTAGTATACATCCACAAGACCGGGCACCGCTCACAGTACCACAGCTGTCACAAATGCGGGCGCCCGGGACATATTTCTCGTTATTGTCACCAGCTAGCAACAACAACAATACCTGGCGTCGCGGATACAATCCTCGCGCCCAACCAAGCCAACGTCCAACCAGCCATACGAATGTCAGCGTAGCTTCCAGCGGCATTAAAGTTGTTGCTGTGAATAACAACGCCCAGCCAGATGCCAACCAGGACTAGGGCCTGTACGTGGATAACGAGGTGGATGAGCTGTACGATGATCCATTGCCGGAGCCGGTGGAAACAGCTCAACTTCAACTGGACAACTTGTCCATCAGCGATGGCTGCCGCAAGGAGAAATTTTCTTCAGGGAATGTTTACTACGTCATAATGGTACAACATGATAATAATAATATTATTATTGCTGGTGCACGTATATCTTACGAAAACAGATCTGTTGAAATTGGAAGCAAACGCCAGTTCTGTGTTCATCCATAACCATTCGATGTACGCCTTTTTAGGAGGAATGGACCATCCAAAGGCTTTTTATCAAGACGTTCGCCGAGTAGTTATTTATCGACCCTGAGCTCCCGAAAAGGACGAAGGTCTTGATTACTTATTCGGTTGTGTTAAGTCGGCCAAAATAGCATTACAGTACTGAGAAACTCATACTTAAGAGTGGTATTATTCTGGAGACCAGCTACACTTGACTCAGCAAAGGCTATCCTCTTAAATCTCGCCGATCCACAGGATACAACGACCTTGCTTCCAAAATTTCTACTATTCAGTCACATCCCGTACTCGTGAACGGTTACTCGGGTGCAACTACCTCTACCGTCTGCAGTATCGCATCTTCTACGGCCACCAGAATTTTGTTCCCCTCTCTGCAAAAGTGTTTGCGCGCAAGACAACTACACATTTCGAAACATCTCGCATCTTCCATGTACACTCGGTTCAACATGCTTCCCAATATATTGGTACTCTCTGCTGGTACAAACGACGTTCGTAGCTTCTTGCCTGTGGAGTGCCGTGCCCGTGGTGGAGCGTGCCAGTGGCCTGTGGCGTCATGCGCTAAAGACCTATGCCATGTGAGTCTGTCCCGTGAGTATCACTGCCTCAAGAGCCATTTACTGAGACAGAACCAACGTTGCTCCGCGATTTTGAGATAAGGGCATTGGTAATGTTGGCTTACTTGGCGAATGCTGCATGATTTGTGATAAGATTAACAGTGATGAGAAGGTACGCGTATGAACCTGTTTTATAAGAAGGAAATGTGTGACGTAGTGTGTGTCTCGCGTATCTGTGTTCTGTGGCTGTTGCGTACTTGGAAATTGCCATTCCTTGTATACTTGCGATGGTGCTTGGTGACAAGTCAGCCTGCTAGCGAGCAGCTCCTGTGCTGACATAATAAAGCGCAGCTCAGTTCGTGACAAGAACCTTCTCGCTTTGAACTTTCGAAATACGCAAATGCGTGTAGCGTTCTTGCCAACGAGGCCGTAGGCCGAGCTGGGCTTGTATATTATATGGAGAGAAAAAAAATCAACGGAAGTGTCCTGTGTGTAACGAATTTGTTCGGCGTTTGTGGGTAGCGAAATTTTTATGTTGACAGGAATAGAATTACGGATCGGTCGCAGTTCCTGGTGCGCACAAGTTTACATGCGCTACACAATCTGCGCTATCTGCGCTTGCGCAGATTTCGGCCTTCAAGGTTCAGGCGTTCCCCAAGCAAAACGCAGCTTGTTACGTGCTTCACGAAGCCATCCTACACTCATGTCCATTTACATCCCCACGCTTGACAAAAAGCCCTGGATGACATTTTGTGCGCCTGCTTCCTCCATGAGGTTTTGGTGTACGCGCTCACCATGAAGTTTGAGGGGAACCCACTTCCACCGTATATCAAGAAATTAAAGGCGCAAGATATGGCAGGTACTGTATTCAGTTATACTCTAGGTCACAGAGTTCTCCCTATATTTTTTTGTTATGTTACAGAAGAGCTGTTGGTCTCACTGGCCCGCCCGCAGAACCACAACCCATTTGATGTGCCAGCACACCGAATAATGATCGAGATCCTAGTAAGGTTCCTCACCTCTCTGCTTATCAGCTACTTTTTTCTGCTTTGTTTCGATCATGGTTAATCTAGCTACTTCTATTGCAGGAGGACTGTGTCTCTATGGTGTTTTGCCCTTTACCACAGGACCAGTACCATCGCCATCTTACTAGCCAACACAACCACGGCAACGGTACACGACCCCATGCCATGCTCTCCGGCACAAAATCTTTTTTTGACGTTCATGGCTACGTACGTTTGTGGCTACAAGGTGCAGTAGTACCTCAATCTGTCTAAGTGCAACCACTGTAGAGTGGCTAGTGCGCTGGGATTGGCAGGCCTGCTGCAGCCAGAGAAGGCGCTAACAAAGAAGCTTAAACGGCGTACAACAAAAGAAGTTGTGCTGTCGCGCCTGACCGGTCGAAACCCCGACCTAAAAGCGGGTAAACTGGCAGCACGTTAGCGGCGGCGTATGTGCAGTTGACATGGCATCGGCTGCACAACCATATGGTCGGTTGACCTTTACGGCAGAGGAATTTGCTATGGTATTGACGTACATTACATGTCGCTGTTTACTTGGCGATAAGTATCTTGCGGATAATACCATAATCCGGGAAAATACTACGTGCCTAAACATAACTGTCGATACTATTCCGTTGCTTTAAGAAGTTGGTTTTTACCGAGCAAAAAACAGAACACTCTCTACATTCGCTTTGTTCGTTTATATAACGATGGCTCCTTTAATTGATGCCTGTACTTTAACGAGAAAGCTTTAAATGAGCTGATTAGCAAGAAAGACGCGATCGCAAAATTGTTAAACTGTAACGTATCGGAGCCAATATTTGTTGTGAGCGAAGATTTCACAGAAAAAAAAGTTGCAAAACGATGACATTGATCCGGTATTGTGCCATCTTTATTTATGTTGCTGGATTGCATACACTGTGAGAGATGTTAGATCATGCGCCACGAGTTTCTCGGTACAGGTATGCTTATATATAGTGGTCCTAAAAGCGAAAGCATCCGTGCGCATCTTATGACGCAAGCGCGGCAGTTATCCGAAAGACCCTTCGTCCTGGCCCACCTGGCCAACGCGCTCAATGTAGGCTGTAGCGGCAGGTTACGATGCCGGTGTCAAGACGACGAAAGGCAAAAATTCTCATACCTATAGTCAAGTATAGTGGTACGAATATTTTTCTCTGATCTGCATTCTGGCTATGATGCATCTATGCTTTGCGTAGTAAAAATATTCATATATAAACAATTAGCCTCTTCTGCTCATTACGTGAATGAACAGCGTGCGAGTATGCTAATGCACGCGCAGTTGCACAAATGCACAAAACCTCGGCAGCAAGCTGAACGATTTTGCCATAGGAGAGTGTGGAAATACCCTCATTTTCATTTGCTCCCAGAAATGCACAAATCTAGGCTACAATCGTCAGCTATATGTCAAAATATTTGTGATGTTTTTCCTTATTACACAGGATGTTCTTTACTGCCTGTGACGAAGTTGTAAACTAGATATTAGCTTCGAAATTCTAGAAAAAATTTGCATCCAGCAGCGAGCCGAAGTGACTGCCATTGGGGAGGAAGTATGCTCGGATAGTCGACTACAACGCCATTTCACCAACAAACCACAAGACTGGCTCGCTGATGTATCGCTGATGTATCACTGTGAGGGTTACTTCGGCTCGCTACAAAATGCGAATCGGTTCTTGCAGATACCTGCTTTACAGTTTCGTCGCAGTCAGCAAAGAACATTCTGTATGATAAACAAAAAATTAACAATGGTTCGGTATACAGGTGACGATTGTAGCCGTGGTATGTGCATTTCTGGAAGCAAACAAAGTCGACGATACAGTGGAATCTCCAAGTATATACACTTCCAAGTTGTATACAGTTCCATAATGTATACGGATATTTTTTAACCGAA
>JAQGAU010004259.1:0-11876 GCA_034698045.1 Paramacrobiotus richtersi | reverse complement strand
GAAAGACTCAACAAACAATAAAAACCAAAACAACAAGAGCAAAATCACCTATTAGGCACGTTTATGATTAGCTTCCGTAACTGCGTCTGCTCGACCCTGTTAACTGGAAGGCCCGACAGGGACACTTGTATTCCTCTCCTTAGTAGATCTCGCTGCCACTGACCCATGGCGGCTTTGGAAGAAACTACGGGATCACTGAAGAGGGCAGGATCGGCATGTTTGGCCTCGATCATCTCTTCGGCCGACATGTACACCCAACGGACGCAACTGATGAGGCGTTCGAGGTAGGATATCCTGGCGGAACGGCTGTGATTGATCCACCTTATGGCTGCTTTGTACACCTCCACTTCGCTCTGTAACACAGAATTATAAAAACAGTTCGTTTGTTACTGCACCGCTCCTGGTTTCGGCATAAGCCGCGTTGCTGACGTCTAGTGTTGCTGTGCTTATCTAGTTGGTAACGTAAACTACGAAGGTAATAATGACTTTATATAGACAGGGACCAACCTCAATGGATATCGAATCCTTTGCCAGCAAAGAGAAGACTTGCTCAAAGGACCCTGCAAGTGTGGAAATTGTAAAGAGGTCCGCAATCATAACATACGTCAGTACGCTTACACTGTGGGAAATCCTCCGTGCCAGTGTATTTACTGAAGGCACTTTGCGTTCTGCAAAATTGTTCGAAACTGTGAACAAAGCTGACATCAAATGGAAATCGAACCTTACTTTGTTTCCTGCCTGTTATGCGCAGCAGGGTCACTTCTTATTACTGGAGCAGGTAACGTAGGGGTTTGCCGGGAAGGATGAGGAAACTCCACAGCCGAGCTAACAGCCGCGGTTACGACATCTGGGATCATTTTACGACACATTTTGGTTAATCTTGAAATTTTCAGCCCTTCTGAAACCTGAAACATCATGGACCTCGTTCATACCAACGAGGCCACAGTAAGCTGTGCTAACGTAGTTAGGGCATAGATAAAGCACCTTGCATGATATTGCGCATGGTTTCTTTCGCCCTCTATTAACTGGACGTTAAACTAGGAACTTTTCTTACCCCAAGAAGTTTGTCAATATCCAACCAGTTTTTTAGCGAAAGCTCTCCCGTATACATCCAATTTATCACAGATTGAACGGTTGAAGCATCCAGGTTCCGAGTGGTCAAATCCAGACTTATTTTTCCACACTTCCACAACGAGCTGGACTCCAGACGGTTTTGCAAATCCTGACTAAAGGTTACCAAGACCGCTTTGTGGCAATAATACTGGTGGCGGTCGATGGTCAGTCGCACGTCACACTGACGCTTTTTCTGACGGAAAATATTCAGCGCCCTTGCCGTCTGCGTGTCTGTCGACAAAATTTGTAGAAGTAACAACGGATGAGTAAGCAGTCATACAGTACATGGATAAAAAGCTGTGTTAGCAGAGGAGCTTCTTACAGTGGTCTTCTGGAGCAACCTCCTCAACCCAAAACAGATTTTTGATCTGGTCCAACGATAAAGGACCGTGATAAAAAAACTTATTGTTGCTTCGAGATTTATGAAGATTCGGTATCGGCCGACTATCGTCTAGCAGCTGGTGTACGGTATGTGGATATTTCTGACGGGTTCCCGCAAACTCGTCGCGCCTCTGATCACCCGAGGCCTGCTTTGCTTCGACTAAGTTCTTCCGTCGGGTGGGCTCAGGCCCGGTGCGTACAATCCGACTTTCCTCGCTGGGCTTCGGAAGCGGGGCCTTTAGGGAAACAGATGAAGAAATACTAGGTAGAGAATGATGGGACGGACTATCTTCGGAATCCTCAGAATCAGGGTTGTCGTTGCGTGTGCGGGAAATCTGCTTGGATTTGGATTTTTTGCTGGAAACAACAGGGGCGTTGGAACTACTGCTAGACTTATTTACTCCCAGATTGGTCCTCCATCGGTCAAAAATCGACATGGCTGTTTGAGCCTCATAGTACAGTAGCTGAAGAGAACGTCATCACCAATTCTAAAACTTGCTGGGATTCAGTATCGGACTCGTTGCACGGCGACTGGTTTCCAGCTGGCAGATCGCATGCAGAGCGGTGCCGTTGTGCACGAAGTGCTGACATGCTTGAAAAAGTGACTCTTCACAAGGAAATCTCATAAGGTGATCAAAATGTTGCTGTAGCTTTTCTGGAGAGTCCGTGAATCGTCCTTTCAGGTTGCAGTTCTCAAACGACAGGACAGAACGCAGGGACCAAAGTACAACCGTACCTTCGTTGTTATTTGCAGTTGCTTCGCTTTGTGCGCAGCAACATGATTATGAAAACAACACATACATGATCT
Source organism: Paramacrobiotus richtersi (assembly GCA_034698045.1). Taxonomy (NCBI): domain Eukaryota; kingdom Metazoa; phylum Tardigrada; class Eutardigrada; order Parachela; family Macrobiotidae; genus Paramacrobiotus; species Paramacrobiotus richtersi. The sequence goes on along the minus strand of JAQGAU010004259.1, from coordinate 9,574 downwards.
GCACTTGCAACTAATATGCGCGCCCCTGATGCCCTGATAGAATCAGAAATGGCAACCATGTAAACGGACATTGCTGCGCTTGTTGAACCAGAATTATCCAATTCCGCAACCAGTCTTATGGATAACATTTCATCGAGCTTTGAGCCCCAGTTCGACAATAAGCGGTTTGCGTTCCCCGAAAACCAGTTTCGAGTAAATCTACGGAAAGCTCTCGAAGCTGAAGATATTAGCTTATCCCGAACTTTATCAGCGGAGTCGAAATTTTCCACATCAGTTGCGTATGCGGATATTCCTGCTCCTCAAAACTCTAGGGTTTCTTTGTATGGAAGATATTCATGCGACAACGTTACAACTACCAACATCAATCATGACTTTCTGGGCCGTTCGTTAAGGAAAGTTATTTCGATCCCTTTTGTGAAAACCCACAAGAAACGTTTAAAAGTCAACAGCGGGCGCTGCAAAGGAGGCTGCTCGGTTTGGGATAAATTACGATGTATCGAACGTTTTCTTGGTGAACGGGGTGGAAAAGTTACAGGTACACAAGGAAAATTGCGATCTAAAATACGCCGTTTTCACGGCAAACAGTAAACTTGAGATGCAGTCCAAAGGAATCGCATAATAGTACCGACACCATTTCAGACTGGCAGATTGAACGACCACGGCCTTCATACAAACCGAAACGGAATTTTCGACTTTTTCACACGAAAGCCGTAAGATAACACTACCAGCCGCAATCACTAACTGGATAAGTCAACCACAATAAAAACACATTTTTGGTAGGCTCGGACGTACTCGCAGCTATATCTATGCGGCCGTCGAATCAGGATAGTACCACATCAACGTGGTCGGGACTCTGTGTACATCCGATACACGGCGTTGTGCAACGATGCCGACAGTCAGTGTGACAGACAGAGAAGTAAGCATGTTTGATTGTTTGTGCTCTCTGAAGTGTTTTCAACTGTACTGCCATGTGAAGGTCCTTTTCCGTCAATCAAGGATGCTTTACCATATTTTGAGAGACGTTCCCCTTCGGCCAGCGATGTCATCAAATATTTACTCGAAGCCCATCCAGCATTCCAGTCACCAGATGGTTTCCGTGCTGCCACGCCGGCAGTGACTGTTGGTGGGGAAAAGGTCGCTGTGGATACTGAATTCATCCATAACCTGAATGCAGTTTTGGACGACGAGCGCTTTGCGCGGCATAGCTCGACACCGGATGCGAAAGCTCTAACGGCTGCCAGGGTCACCATACACGCGCTGGAGAATTCTGGCTTAGTGGACAGTCTCCGGTTACTAGAACATAATCCGGAAGCCGTTCTTGGGGAATCGAGCGCTGATGTGGAAATAAAAAGTTTCATTCCATTTGTTGCCGAATACAGCTTGCCACCAAAACTCGGCCTTGCAGAAGGCAGCTCAGCAGATACTAGGCGGACTAACAGCGAAGCTGGAAAACGAGTAGAGCTAGAGAAACCATACGCGCCAGAGGAATTAAAGCCTGAAAAGCAGATTCGGCGCGAAACCGAGCCACAGCATTACGTATCTTCCAACAACGGTATCCATCTGGAGGAAGCTAAACAGGACTTCTACGACACTACTGCAAAGCGAAAATCTCCGATGCCACAATTAAGTAGCATTTCGCATCCACAACAAGAGGTTGTACAGTCAACCTACCGCAACTTACCGAAAAGTCTTGGGGAAGCTGTTCCAGACATGATGCGATTTCCAATGCCCGAAAGAGACGACAACTCGAGCAAGGATCCAGATGCCGCACGAAACACAACTTTAACTGCCGAACAGCGAGACCGTTTTCTTTCTTTAAAAAATGAGCTAAAACGACAAGGAGAACAAGTGAAACTGGAAGCCATTATTAATGAGACGGTCGTCAACGATAACTTTGCCGAAGTCGTCCGTAAACGCACGCTGGTTAACAAGCGGAAAAGGTGCGCCCGCTCGTTATTCTAAGTCAAATTTAGGAGAACACATCTGTTTTTATAGGGAAGCTGGTCTTGCTTCGACGAAACAAACTGACAACAAGGTCGATGAGGAAGTCAGCCCTACACCACAGAAATCCGTACGCGAAAGTTCTGTGCTCAGTGCAAAGCAAAAGATTAGAAGAAAGCGCTCGAAATTGGATTCATTACCCAGGCGAGAATCATTATCGACTCCAAAACGGACTGTCACGATTCAACAACTGGATAACGTAACGGATAATGCGACCGGAGATCCTGATGCATCTGATTCCGGGAGCATGAACGTCGCCAAATCCTCTTTACCGCACACCCTGGAAAGCAGCTTGACGGACCCAGGGACATCTTACGAACACGACAATGCATCAGCGAGAAATGAAAAACAGAGAAAATGGTCCGATAAGAGGGGATCTGGAGCGTCTAGCAGTACGACTGATACTGCGAGACAATTCAAACTTCCTGCATCCGTAATACGCGGCACCCGGGTTCAGCAGTCGCATTACCGTAGACTCCAAAATCGACTTCCGATGCCCAATAAAAACAGACTATTTTGCCGCACATCCACAGCTCGTCGCTACTCATCCGAAGAAGACTGGGAAGAAAAGAGCATAGGGAGTAGACAGAAACAGAGGCGTGCTCTAAACACCGCAATCGAGAAACTTATTGCGCATGGATGCCAAAGCAAAGGTTACGAAGCGATCAACCGGAACATGGATCGCTTTCCACTCTATGCGCCACTGTTCCTCAAGCGAGCGCAGCTTTGCGAGGCGTGTGAGTATATATTCGTGTTTTTTCATTTTCTCGCAACAATGAACGATAGATCGATGGTTAACAGGAATAATCGAGAATCAGCTCTTAAGGATTTGGGTCTAGCACTCACTCTCAATGGCTTGAATGAACAGGCGAAAGGCGATGCGTTGTTAGACCGTGGTCTGATTTATATGAAGCTCGGACAAAAGAGGTATTCTTAAACGCGCTACTGCACAAGCAGAGAACAACCGCACCATGAATTTCAGACCCGCTCTTCGAGATATCAGAGAATCCATAGCTTTAAACGGTTACTGCCCGGAGAGTGCGCTGGCTTTGGCTGTTTACTTCTACGAGCAGAAGGAGTATTTCCGGTACCGAGTTAACATAAGCGACAAAACTAAACATGCACTACATAAGGTTCTCTTTTTGCAGATCAGAAATGTACTTTAGCATTGCTATTAGCGTGACTCCCGTTACTCCGGAGACGCTGTGGCTGCGCTATCGTTTGTTGAGGGCACTGGCACTGCTCCTGTTTCGAGCACAGAAGGTAATTGTACCACCGGACGTATGTACACCTGTCCCGGGCTGTGACTGGAGCCGCAAATGTGGTCTGCGCCGTAGCGCCTGTCTAACGCAGTACCGAGTTTCGCCCCCTGTGTCCGATATTCCACAAGAGCCTACTAACAAAAATTTTCATTTTTTGGAAGTGGTCTTCGTAGCTTGAGTACTTGCAGTATGCGATGGCTGTGGATATATGGACCGAAGCATCCATGATGGTTGCATCTCCGGACTCGCTGTATTTTCTGTTCTCGGTAAATCCAGTTTTCTCGGAGACCTGCCTTTAGCTCATGCATAACAGTTTTGTTACGTAGCCTGCGCTGCTTTGATTGGTCAGCTCATCCCTTGGTGGTTTTCAGGCACTATGTTACAGAAGGCTGAGGGATTACGGGAAAGCCGATATCTTCTTCAGGTAACTTCCTCTTACGTATACAATCAGTTGACATATATTGCAGAATCCGGTGCATCCTTTTTACATATGCAGATCATATCTGAAAATGAACCCCATGGAACTACGTAACGATCGACTTCGAGCCATATACGTTCATTTGCTTCTAGGAGACAACGATCAGGTAACAACAGGCCCCTATTGCAAAAAAGTATGGCTAGAGCGTTGGTTTGGTATACAAACTCACAACGTCCTGAAACCGTAGGCTCACTGTCATCTCCAAAATATGGACCCTTGGGAACTGTTTTTCGACCCCAAGTTGCTCCTTCTGGCCGCTAGGCTGTTCTGGACCGAGGGCAGGTTCAGACAATCCCGTCACTGTTTGGAGCACTGCTTCACCGCCAAGGTACACAGTATTTCCCCTTATGCGCAAGATAGGCTTAGTAATGGCCAGTAACTTTAACAGAAGTTAGTACATCCGGCGAATGAAGGCACTGACTGCGGCTCACGTGCCTTGCTTTTCCTACAAATCCTGATGACCGTTCGTCAGCGCAGATATCAAGAAGCTTTTCAGCTCTGCAAAAGTGGCCGTCTACGATGGGAAGATGATTATCGGGTGAGGCTCCAAAACAGAACCTCGCACCAGCCTTTTCAAAACAAGTACTGGACGCCTGTAAATATTTGGGCAGTTTCAAATGGCAGTCTGGGAACAGTTTAATTTTGAACCTTCTTTACTGGTTTCCTGATGAAGTTACTATATGTAACTGTTTTAGTTCACCGCGTGGTTTGCTTTCCTCAAATACGAATGCGCGCTCGAATGGGAGCAAAAGCCTTCCGCTGCTCACATTCTTCAGCAACTGACGGAAACCAATCCGGACAACTGCTTCGTAAGGCTGCGTACTTTTGTTCGCACCGCATTCAGCTGTATTGCCAGATTTCTAGATCTGGTACGCCCGGGCGAGATGTGCCTTTTACCTTAGAAGAAACCACAGGAAGGCCCTGACCTACTTAACAGCAGCTATAAAACTGGCGCCTGGATTTCATGCCGCATACTATTTCCGGTTACTTGATAAAAATTTGCTTTGATCTGAAATTTTGTGTAGAACTGATTCTGTATGTTTGCAGAGCTTGCGTGCGGATCCGGTTGAGCGCGTGTTACGGTGCGTTTAAAGACATACAGAGATGTTGCAAAGCGTATCCGAATAGCGTCCAGTGCTGGGCGATTATGGGTTATTGTGCCGTGCGGCTTCATCATTACAAAACAGTTAGTCACATTCTGCGTGATTGTGTTAGGAATCAAGCTCTCTCGATGATTTTGAAAATCGTTGTAGGCTCTTGTCGCCTTCCTGAAAACTGTCGGAACGAAGCGCAAAGCAAGTCTAAACTGGGTATGCCATATCTCAGGAAGTACAATTGGTAGCAGCACGGAGTACTTTATTATTTTATGATCGGTTTACTACTGACAGCTGCTACTTGTCCGGGGCTGGGTCTTTTGGAAGTTTGGACTACACTCAGAGGCGATGGCGGACTTCGTCATTATAGTAAAGCGGTTCCCCAATAATGCACATGCCGTCAAGGGCCTTGCACTAACTACGTGGCAGTATGTAGAGAGTTTTTGATACTTCTGTAATACGTACGTGAATATCGATTAAATGTTTTAATGCTCATTGTTTCCAAAACATTACTCTAGATGCCGTGGACAACGCCATGTTACCTCGCTGCTGTGTAAATACCAGCGAATCATGGATGAGAATCCAACGTTATGGGTAACTAGCCCACAGAAATTGTGTCACTTGTTTGCTTAATGAACAACTTTTTGCAGGTTATTTATGCTTTATCCTTCTTCTACCAATCGTATCCCGAAACCTACACCACAGCGAAACTAATCCTGCAAAAAATTATACACATTTATCCGCAGCACTATCTAGCACGGTTCAACTTGGGAGTTGTGTTGTACTGGGAAAAACAATTCGGACCGGCATCAGACATCTTTCAAACGCTGCGCCATGCGAGTATCGCGATAACCGCGGGTAATTTTCTGCCGTGGCAGTCAAAAGGCTGCACGAACTGACTCTGAGAAGACTTTACTAGAAATATCGTATTTATAGGAAAGGAGCTGCAAATCCCTGCCTACGGTGCTTTGGGCATCTCACTGTTTCTAACCTCCCAGCATCGACAAGCGCTGGGTATCCTGGAGGCCGTTGCCAACAGTCCCTACCTGGATGAATATTTCTACGTTACTTTTGGCTATATCCGATTGGTGTGTGTCGTTACCAAATTCGAAGGCAGACAAATTTACTTATGCAGATAACACTTTGCTATAAAAAATTATTCCAGGTTATGAAACTGCCAGTAGAAGCCGAGCACGCATTCCAAAGAGCCTGTCAATTAAGTCCACACAATGACGAAATACGGTTCCTTATTGGAGGGCTGTATATGCTGTTCAATTATGCTGGCAAGGTATGTTTCACCGCGCACTGTGTGTTTTGTGTATACTGTAGAAGTACCACTTCGCAAGTTTCTGAAGTGTGAAGAGTATATTAACATAACATGTTTGGACGTAGGCGGTTTCATATTACACCATGGTCCACAATGGAAACGTGGGACATGTTCAGCGCCTGGCTTCTCTGAACCGATGTCTCGCTTACGTAAGCGACGTTTCATACATAAGTAACATAACAGACTAAACTGTAACCACGATAATTATTATCATGAAGTTTACATGCGTAATTTAACGTCACGCTGGGTATGATTTTCAATCATGTAAACGAACGCTATATTTCGCTGAAGCTGGTTTCACTAGTCTTCGTATCGTATGTTAAAAACCAATACGGTTGGACAGTAAGTAACGCATCCTGTGCTGATTCCGTCTCGAATTTCAGAAACAGCTAGGCCTGTACAAGGATGCCCTGGCCGACATAAGCCATCTTGCTGCGGAAGAAAATTTGCCATTTCACAAAGCGCACCGAACGTTAATCCAACAGCTTTATTTGAACACCAGGAGGCAGATTCGAAAACGGGACGGATTACATTCTGAATGTGAATAATCTAACAAGATTCGAGTCTATTGTAGGAACCAATTTGTATTTATGGGCCGCATCAAAAGTTTTGTCTCCGTCTTGATTTAGTATTGCAAGTTTTTTGCTCCGTCACCCAGAGGCAAAATATAATGTTGGTAAATAGCTACGTACAGTAAAGGTGGTCAATATCTAGTCCAACTGTCTACCATAGCCTCGTTGGTTGCACGAATTCAGTAAATATTAATGCAGCCATCCCTAAATGTTTGTCTAGATCGTCGTTGACATTCTGTCGGTGGCTGGTTGGTTGGTTGACATTATGTCATTGACCATAAGTAAAGTTCCAACTAATTTCCACAAACTAAGCTACCATCACCTGAAAAATACCATATCTCGTAAATGCTGATTCGTCCCAGGATCAAAGCAAAATTGGTTTATTTTCCATAAAACCTTAAAACAAAGTGGTCATAACATAATTTTTCGTGTGTATTAGGTGCAGCCTGCCAAGTAGTTAGGAATGCCATCTTAACCTTACCAATAACTGACCTAATTCTGTTACCAAGGTTTATCATTTCGTGTTAAGCCTCATCCAAATTATTTCCAGAATACTACCATCATTCAGTATATTACGTTACACTCTAGTCGTTCCCATACGATTGTCATACTGTACGGTCTATCGGTTTATTAACGATCTAAACTAAAGTTCATCTCCAAAATGGCAAAAGTTGGTATCAACGGGTAAGTGGCAAAACATGAACCAGAACTCTGCGAATTGTAATGTTCTGGGTTACTGGATCGCGCAGGTTCGGACGGATTGGTCGCATCGTACTGCGTGCCTGCATGGAAAAGAATATCGACGTCGTCGCAATCAATGACCCCTTTATTGATCTTAACTATATGGTCAGGCGCATCTGCATCTCCTATCACGATACCGGTTGTGAAAAAGCTATTTTGTATATTCCTTAGGTTTATATGTTTAAATACGATTCGACACATGGACAGTTCAAAGGAGATGTTAAGGCTGAGAACGGTCTTCTGGTCGTAAATGGAAGAAAGATCCAAGTATTCGCAGAGTATGGCTTTTGAACATATGTTGTGGGTTCTTTGGCACCAGAATTTTCGTCTAAATCCTATTTATGTTTGCGGGCGCCTTCTCAATAAGTCTATTCTGTACTGGTTCGTTTGCATTCAGTTTTTGCTGGGAATTTACTTTCACAATTATTGTAGAATGAAGCCGGAAAAGATTCCGTGGGGAAAGGCTGGAGCTGTCTACGTTGTGGAATCGACTGGAGTCTTCACAACAGTCGACAAGTGCAAAGTATTGATAACGTGCTGATTCCTCAATACGCATGAACCATAATATTATCATGATTTCCTATTGTGGTCCCAAGGCTCATATTGAAGGAGGCGCGAAGAAAGTTGTAATCACAGCCCCATCGGCCGATGCACCTATGTTCGTGTGCGGAGTGAACTTGGATAAATATGATCCAAAAACCATGGATATCATAAGGTTGGTAAAGCATCATCCTTTTGTTGGCTTTTCGAGAAATCATTGTACCTTGCAGCAATGCCTCTTGTACAACGAACTGCCTTGCGCCTCTTGCCAAAGTAATCCATGAGAAGTTTGGGATAGTCGAAGGACTTATGAGTACAATCCATGCCGTAACTGCCACCCAGAAAGTAGTGGATGCACCAAGTCAAAAGGTATCGGTACTCAGCAATAACCGGTATCTTGGATGTAACACCCCATTGCGAATCATTTACAGCAGTAATATTATTTCGTTTAGCTTTGGCGAGACGGCAGAGGAGCTTTTCAGAACATCATCCCAGCGCAGACCGGTGCGGCAAAGGCTGTTGGAAAGGTCATACCCGATTTAAATAAGTAAAGCAGAATGCAACAATTCACATTGTACGCCTTTAACACGGTTTATGCGCAGTAAGCTAACTGGAATGTCATTTCGCGTCCCGGTGCCCGATGTTAGCGTTGTAGATCTTACATGCCGATTGAGCAAAGAGGTAAGAGAAAGTCCAGTTTGTAGGTTTCCTGATGTCAGCATTGTGTACGCTTCTTCTGCTGAAGATCTGACTTGACAGCATTTTAACACGGAATGGGTTTCAGGCGACATATGACGACATCAAAAAAGTCATGAAAGAAGCCAGCGAAAGTCCCAACTGGAAAGGAATTATCGGGTACACCGAAGAGGAGCTTGTCTCCACGGATTTTGTATCCTCAAGATTCAGCTGCACCTTCGACGCCGGTGCTGGATTATCGTTGAACAAGAACTTTTGTAAATTAGTGGCATGGTACGATAATGAGTACGGGTACAGTCATCGAGTGGCGGACTTGATAACACACATTCACGGCAAATCCAGTTAGTGGGTTCTTCCAACGTTCAGCACATTCGGCGCGCACATCGAACGACCGGTTACAGATTGGCTGCTCAAGATCGCCGCCCATAGTAAGCTCCGCATGAATACTGCCCTTGTCGGATACTTTCCTAAACGACCGTTTGTGCCTGAAGCCATCGGTCGAAGTGTTCGCGAATGTCTCGTTGGAAACGCAGCTGATTAACCGATTTCCGTCTTTAACCACATACTTGTTATGTAACTTTTATCTTGAGCTTTGTTTGCTACTGTTTTGTGCATTGTTGTCGTTCAGTTTAACTGGTGTAATATCAATATATTTCGGCAAACATGCACAGTATGGAAATCCGCAAATCGTGAATAGTTCCTACGTCCGGGAAGTTCCATGGTTCCCATGGGAACTTCCCACGGAAAGTCCTGAACATTGAGGAACCAAAACCATCTTCACAATGCTTCCTCCAGTGTTCGGGACATGAGTGGCCGTTATCGAAGTTCTCTGCGGAATGCGCTCTATGCTGAGAGGTCTGCAC
>JAQGAU010004258.1:0-11877 GCA_034698045.1 Paramacrobiotus richtersi | reverse complement strand
TCCTCTGAAGCTGCGACTTTCTTGTAGATCGACCCCAGATACTGGCGTTCTCTGCTGTTTATATCAACCCGACAAAAAGAAATCTCCCAATCTGCCGTCTCATCTCCTTCCACGAGGCAGTAAAGAAAGTTCTCGACAATGATGCCGCTACTCACCCCAACTTCCCTCAGCAGCCTTCTGTCTAAAAGTACATACCGTGGAGACGAGGTTGTGAAAGTCGTGAAAAGATTCAAGAGCGGTTTCACTGTTTTTCCTTACGGGGAATTTCCTGACCATCGCTGTTGACCGTTCTCTTTGGCATTGTTTCCGGTTTTTGGCAACGGGGAGATATCGACTGGAGCAGATATTTGCTACAATCGTCCCACACGACTTGTGCCAACACCTGCTGTAATACTTCCTTCGTCTTCCGGTTTCTGAGATCGTGATCGCACCATGCAATAATAGCCTGCAGACACATGGTTTCTGTGCCCACATACTACGTACGGATTGGTAACGATATACAACAACTTGCGTACCTTGCAAACGTCGTATTCCATTAACGGCAAGAAACCATCATCAGACATCAATGCCACCAGTTCATCAGTAGACAGATCCATGAACTCCTCGGACAAGCTAGCACTTTCCATCTTAAGCGAGATTTCTGATAAAGCCAGGGTCGTGATCTTGCCGATGCCACACGCTTGTCCGCTACGCCACACGGGAATTAGTTCATCCATCGTCAAAGTCAGCAGCATTTCCCGGACGGCTTTCAGGCACTCGTCCTGGATATGTTCCACTTGGAAGTATCCAGATAGAGCAATAAAGTGCTTCAAGTTTGCGGCAGTGATATTCAGTTTCGCGTTCGTATTGGCGAGATAGTTCAGTACGGCCAGAAAGCAGTCCGGATCCGTGTTTTTGGGTGGGATCAACGACTGGGCTCCCCATTTTGGTTTGTGGAATCGGAGGACCGAGGCAAAATATGGTGAAGAATCGATGAGTTTTTGCTTATCCGCCACGATCACAGTGTCGCCAACGGACAGTGTGATTTTGCCAGGAGAGATCTTTCGTTTCTTGCGCTCCGGCTCTCCTGCTGCCGATCTACGTGTTGATTTCTGCAAACAGGCAAAAAAAAGCAACTGCAACTGCAAATCTACGCACGCCTTTCCGAGAGCTCAGAGTGTTTACCTTTTTTTCCTCCATGTCGGATTAATCTTTCGATCTTCCAAACCCTGTTCGATTGACGATTGTTGTGAACTAGTTACGAAGCGAAGAAATGACACCGCGAAGAAATGGAGGCTATGGAGCGTTTGTAACGAAAGTCGGAGCAAGCGGCGTGCCGCATGGTGTAGGCCGGGAAAGTCCATATGAATTTTATGGTACACCATGTGCGGTAGCCCTATGTATTGAGTAAGAACACGTAACCGCGTCACGATGACGCACCAGCACCGGTCCAAGAGGCTGCAGAAAATCCGCATTTTGGCTGTTGCATTTTATTTTCCTTCCTTTTTGAATTTTGAGCCAAAGTATGCGTTCAATTTAGAGTTCTTAAATTGCGAAAATATGTTCTTCTGATGATCTAATCTTTATCTGTTACTGTTACACTGTTACCTGATCTATAACCTGTTATCCGCACTTTTGCGTTCCTGCTGCTTTTGCAATCTTGGGTGGGTTTTCTTCGCAGTTAATTGGAGTTAAATTTGAAATGTGATTATTCGAAGACTGCGCCTTTTCCAGATCATCAAACGGTGTGAATTGTGTTTTCTTGCCATTGATCTTTCCCCCCATACTGCGGGCAATGTCCGGAAAGTTAGGCAATCGTCATTCCCTGTCCGACAGCCACGATACGAGTCCCCGATCGCGAAAACGACGAAATTCGCGTGATGAATCGGAAGAGCGCGACGACGACCATGCACCGCATAACTCACATTCCAAACACCATAAACGGGAACGGCAGCATTCCAAGAACGATGCCTCACCTCCGAAGGAGTCTCCCCCGATCATTTCGATTAGCCTTCCCGAGAAGGAGAAACAGTACGCGCAGAAATTACAGAATGTGTTTTATTCCCGTATTAAAGGTTTTTTAAATATTTATTTTATTATTTCGCTGATTATTTATTTTATTATCTGGTTATTGCATTTGTATGTATTATGTTTAATTTTTTTTATTTTGTTAGTGCGTTTTTTCATCTTTTTTTCGTTTCTTAGGTCGCGTTTATTTTCTTAATTTTTCGTGTTAATTGTATCTGTTTTTGGCTATATTTTTATACAATTTTTCGAGAATTTTCTTGTCTAATTTTATTTGCTGTGTTGTGTGAATGTTCAGGTAACAAAAACTCGGTCAAAATGTGAAGTAAAGTGAAATATGTCAATATATGAGCGAAATTTTGTACGCCATTCTAATTCAGATGTGTGGGCTAAAGTCTCGTTTTTACGCTTGCTGTTTTGCAGATTGATGGAGTGGGTTTCATCGCGGCTGGAGGAAAGTTCCTGGTACACAACTACCAAGGAAACAATCAAAAGTCAGTACGGAGTATGCGATATTTGCAAAATTGTAGCATTTTATTTTCAGACATCTGCATGGTTGTATTTTTTACTTTATAACCTAACATATTTTTTTACATTTGTAATTTATTTATTATTATTTCTTATTTATTTCTTATGTGGTACATCTGTAATTTAGTCCGTGCGTTACGTTATATTGTGCAGTATATGCGGATAATAATGTGCTTTCTAATATAATTTTAACCAGTTTTTTAAAATAGTGTCGAAATTCTCGCAAATATTTAATGAATTTACGGCTAATGCATAAAATGATTTTTGTGTATGAATTTTTCGATATTTTTTTCGTTTGCGGTGTTTTTGACGCGTTTTCTGCTTTCTCCTGACAGACAAATTATCAACCTACCAGAGCAGTCAATTGTTGCGGACGGAAAAAGTTATCGAGGCGTTTGTCACGGAAATGGGATCTGGCGTTCGTCGTAAGTGTAATTTTTGATGGATTTTAAAGTTTAAAATGTTGTATCGTTTAATTATTTGTGAGAGTTAATGATTACAAGAGAATGAGATCCTTACAATATTATGAAAACATTTTGTTGCATCTTATGACCAAAAATTTACGAATTCAAAATTTATGATACAAAAATTGTACGGCATCGTAAATCGTGTTAATATTCGTTTGAATAAATTTAAAAAATTTAATAAAAAGTAAATAATCGATTTGTTTGCATTTAAATATAAATTTGGATGTAGATGTCGGTGTTTTATTAATCAGCGATTGGTTGTTATACTGTATCGTGAAAATCGCCTTTTATTTTCCCTTGAATTAATTTTATGATTGAAATAAAAATTAAACGACTAACGTTTTTGAATTTAAATAAAAATCTAAACGTATACGTCGGTGCTTGATTGTTGTACGGCATCGTAACTCGAGCTTCGTTTTTGGTATATAAAATTATAGAATTTAATTAAAACATCGTAGTCGTAACTCGAGCTTCATTTTGGTATCAATAAATTTTATAATTGAAATAAAAATTAAATAAATAAATTTTTTTAGTTTCAATAAACATTTGCATGGATATGTCTATATGTTGTTAATCAGCGCTTGGTTGTTGGGTGACATCGTATGTCGAGTCTCATTTTTGTTTCAACAAATTTTATATTTTAAATTAAATTAAATAATTAACTATTTTTAGTTTGAAAACAAATTTGGATGTTTTTGCCATTGTTTTGTTGATCAGAGCGTGGTTAATTGTTACAGAAACGGTACCCGATAAGGTTAAGAAAGATCTCGTGGATGCCGTGAAGGAGTATCTGGATACGCAGCCCGATAAAGTCCTTTTGCAGTTTGATGATCCCAAACGACGTACCGCTTCCTTCAGCAAATAATATACATATTTTTCAGTTTTTTCATTTTGTTTCTCAGTGTGTTGTCTACCGTCCATGCTGCAACTCAGAATTGTTCGAAGTCAGCAAATTTATAGTGCTCGCTTTTCACGTTACGCATCTGCGTAAATATTCAGAAATTCGGATTTATTTTCCTGTGGTTTCTTGAACAAAATCGACCAGAATCACTTGTCAATACGATATGGAAAAGAAAGCGCAGCAGGCATTTGTAGTGTTGGAATCTGAAGAAAAACATTATCGATTCAAGATCGTATGTTCGCGCTTAATTCGAGGATTAGGATGTAAAATAAGAACCTTGTACAATCACAAATGCAACAGTTTTTAGTTGAACACTATGTAGCAAATTTGAGTAATTTAATTTGAGCGTCCGAAGATTTTGCAAACGGTTTGTATATCGACTGTCGCTAATTACATTTTTTTACTTACTTATTTATACATCCGTAACAAGTTACAAATGCAGCGTAAACGGTGGTTTATAGGCTTTACAGTGTAGATTTTAATGGCGTAAACATTAAATTTTCTCTCAAAATCAGTGAATGAAAAGATAGTTCCGAACTTCCGATGCATACTCGTATGCAATTTCATATTATATCGCTTGAACTCGGATTTGACAATGAGGTGCGCATTAACAACACATACTGAAGACGTATGTTTTCATTCGTCGTGCTAATGTTTAGCTGGTTTTGCGGGTGCCGGCTTATGGGGAGTTGGTTTGTGTGTCGTTGTTTTGAAGTGTGGGGCGAAGGGAATGACACCCAATCCGGGAAAAAGGATTCCGTTGGTCCCGCTGATCGGTTTTACCGCTCCATGTCGCGATTCCATATGAGCTCCGTCGTTGGCTACATTCGAAACACAGAGAGTTAGACATAATTATTATGTTGTTAACTGACAAATTGAGCGTATATCTTAAGGCATTTGCAAATAGACAATCTTGAGTAAACGTCCAAGTTACCTGTACCGGAAGTGTGGCTTAACATCTGTGATCTAATTAATTATCAGCACTTGCATGGTTTCTTTATGTACCGTGAGATAAGTTTCTCTCTTGTAAACTATTTCGGACGGAAGAATTATATAGTAAAAAATACCTGATCTTTCGCAAAATTCGATAATTATGATACAGTTAAGTTAATAAACCAATTTTGTTTTTTTGTAATGATATCTTAAAAGTTTACGGATTGCTGTTCTTAATGTGCCACATTAATAACATGTGCCAAACAAGTTTGGAGGGTATCGTATATAAGATACAACCCTTAAAAAAAAAAGAAAAAAAAAAAAGATACAACCCTTGCTTATATAATATGAGCTTGTGTAAAAAAAAAGGGTACCATCGCATTTTACTTCGTCTTACGTACATTCATGGTTATCGGGCTTACCACACTAGAAAGAAAATGTATTGGACATAGCAGTTGAATTGTGCAGTTTCCGTGACGTGATCACTTACCGCCGAAGCCAGGAAAACGACGAGTAACAAACATATTGCCTTCATTTCGAACATGTTACGCCAATAAAAGATACGACAAAAGTAGCCAGCCGACTGCAACATGTACAGGTAACTTGCATTTGTTCGAGCTTTTTATAATCTCATTTCGGTTTCCAATAGTGCGGATTCGTAGAATTTCGTAAGTGGGGTGGTAATGACAAAACTCCATACTTTGCAGTGGAAGCCTGGGAACCAGTATGCAAATGCAACATTGTCAAATTAATCAGCTGTATTTTCGTGCATATTTCTGTGTCGGCCATTTTTCCTGTGATAATTGGCACGACGGTATGTACTGCGAAAATCACTTGATGCCTGGACAGCACTCCAGTGCCGGGCCCTGTAATATCCGGGAAGATAAGTATTTAAATGGTAAATGTACATATGCCTGATCAACACTGGATTAACATCCAACTTCTGATTAATTTTTCTTTTTATCGATCATGTTCCGAACAAGTATGGAATATGGAAGCGACGATTCTATGAATGATGCTGCCAAGCGAGTGCAAACGTCGCGGTCACGACAGTTATCAGGTCGACCGAAGCGTAGCGAAGGTCCTCTATGCTCAGCTCAAAATGAGTTTCTTGTCGGTAGACAGCCGTACATTTATTATTAATTATTTATAAATTATTACTAATAAATAAATATTAAAAATAAATATTAACAAATTAATATTAATAAATCAATAACAACAAACATTTTCTTAATCCGATTTTTAGATCGGTAAATATCAGGTTTCAGCCCAAATTCGTGTTTATTCTGATGAGTAAGTCGGTATATATATCCCTGTTTCGAATTCCTTTATCTCATGTTGCCCTGTGTACGTACTCTGTCTTCTGCGCTTTGGTCATTCAATGCCCGCAATCAGCGAGTGCACTTTCCTAGTAATGAACCCTTTCGCTCGATTCGGAAGACAAACTTCCGTTTCTGATAAGCTGAACTTGACCTTGCCAGTTACGAATGCGGGTGGAAAAGACACTAAAACATTTTGTACTACCTACCTTGTTCGCTTCAAAAGTACAATCAATTGTAACAAAAACATATTATTCTAATAAAACAGCAAGCGAAACGTTCGTTCATGGTTATCGTAACAGATCATGTGGACACTTTTCAATCGTTCAACAACGAACTGCAGAATCAGTTTTCATTACTTTATCTCCCGGAAACATGTGACAAAATCCACACAAAATCTACCGACAAACATTCCCACAAAAGCAGCGATTATCTGTCACATCACATTATTCACTCAAAACTAAACTTTTACCTATCATTTTAAATAGCCAAACCTTGTCAAAACAGGTAAATCAAGGACAAAGACAATTTCTCCAATAAACCGGAAGTGTGGAATGTCGACGACGCAAAAACCATTCCAGAATGTCAAGAAACGTGAGTTAAACACTAATTTCTTCCAGAATATTATCAAGAAACGGAAGTTCAACACCAAATTCTACCAAAATGTCACGAAACGGAAGTTAAACCACCAAATTCTTCCAGAATGTCAAAAAACGGGAGTTAAACGCCAAATTCTTCCAGAATATCGGAAAACGGGAGTTAAACACCGTCGCCGTGTCCCTGCTGGGCCGCCATAGATAGGGGCGTGTCATGGGATGCGCAGCGCTCCTGTTGCAGCGTGACGAGTAGATCTTGGGCTTGGACGCGCAACGTATCCAGTCGGCCTTCGAAATCCGACATGGCGTTCTCGATGGCGCTGAGCTCCAGTTCCAGCTTGTCAAAGTACACACCGTTGAGGATTTCTCCATCGAGACCTGGTTAAAACATCTTCCGGTCAATTTTGCCATTCACCTTTACACTTATTCTAATTTATGATTTATTTTGCTACAATGTGATTATTGTAATGTATTATACTTTATATTTATAATTTATTTATTTCAAATAAATTATTATTTATTTGTTTACTATTTATTATAAATTGTTTTCAGTTATTAAACATTGTTAATAGTCTTTCGGTCATTTTGTTTGTTTGATTTTAATTAAATCTAATTTATAATTTATTTATTTCAAATAAATTATTATTTATTTGTTTACTATACTTATTCTAAACTGTTTTCAGTTATTTCAAAACTGTTAGTTGTCTTTCGGTCATTTTGATTTTAATTAAATCACGTAGCTGCGAAGTGTCACGTTTAAAGAAATTTATTTTTGACGCACTTTACATCGATTTTAATGGTTAATAAACGCATTTAGAGATAATTATTATGCTTATTTATTGCTGTAATTACACAATACAGATGTGTAACACAATCACAGATGTGTAACTTTACGTCAGGTTCGGAAAAAAATCACAGAACAGAAATTACGTCAAACGGCACGTGAGTTCGGTGTAACAAGATTAGGTTACAGCTGATCGAGAGCAACATCAATTTTGTTCCATATTAATAATCAGCTGAACAACAATAGAGCGCACTTGTCGAATGTCAATCAATGTCTGCCTATTCATAAAAAAAACAAGACAAAAATCAGATAAAACGAAAACTATGGTTCTTATCCTCAATACACTCTGGTTCTACTTTACATGTAAATTTTAAAACACGCCAGAAAACACGTTTCTTAATTTCGACAATTAATGATTAAAATAAATCACCCATTCCAAAATATTCCGAATTTTAAGTTTTAACAATTAACACTAAGCAAAAATTTACAGAAATGTCAAGTAAACAAAAAATTTAAAACTCAACTGCAAAAATAAAAGATATTATAATAATAAAATAATAATTACTATTATCATCATTCCGTTTTAAATCATCAAAATAACTGCATTATAACCCAGCAAGCTCATACAAATGATTAAACACAGATGATGAAAAATTCCGAAAAAATTCCTTTAGCAATGGAAAATTAAAATTAAAAAAAATTATTAGAAAATTAAAATAAAAAATGAAATATGGAAATAACGCTTGTCATTTTTCCGCGAAAAATTTACCTTCTGCCACAAACTCCTCACTGGCCTCCGCCAAACTACTGCTCGACAACATATCATAATCCTTCTGCAGCAGATCCAATTCATCCGTCCCCGTGGAAAACGACTGCAGCAGATTATCAGGCAGTTCCACCTCGTCCGCCTCGCTATCTTCCGGACTGGAGGCCCCTCCTACCCCATCATCCGTTCTTAGGGATAGTCCCTGGAAGGTGCTGTTCAACGACGGCTCCCGGGTGTGCTCCCTGCGCTCCGCGTTCTTCTCTTCCTCCATGGGCGAAATATTACGTGGAACAGGGGAATTCACGTGACCAGCTGTTTGGAGAGGGGAAAGTGGGATAATTCGATAGTTTATCGGAAGGAATGATCGACTGGATTGGTGGTTATGAAGCTGGTGATCAGGTGGTTATTGGGGATGAGGAGATAAAGATAGAATGGAAGGCACGAGACTGGAGAAAATCAAGAACAATCGATCACGGGACTGTTCAGATTATGAGCATGATCTATGATGTATGCTGACAGTATGCAGCTTGCTAAGCAACTGGCGAGCACAAAAAATCTCGAAGTTGAACGCACTAGTCAAATTTCAACACATCAGTCCGATCCTCAATTTCCAACAAAACAAAATTCAAAAAACAACAATCTGGAAGATAAAGTACCAAAATGATTCAAAATTTCAAATGAACAAATACTTTCTCGAACGAAAACAGAAATAAAACAGTAAAAACACGCATTGGAAACATTAATGTGCCTTGTGGAGGTGTGGCGCAGTGGCGTCGCGAGCCGAGGCTGCGCATAACAGCGCGCCGAGGATGAAAGAATGGGTTTTACTGTTAGCTAGGTTATCGGTGTCGAGACCGGATGGATGCGATTGGGTTCGTGTGGTTCTTCCTTTTTGTGTCGACAAGCAAGGGCAGTTTCAGAATGTTATTAAATTGTTTGACAACCTGTTTTTCTGATGCTTGTAGAAGATAAATTCGTGCAGGTGACAGGGGAAAAGCACCAGACCGCAAAAAAATTTGCTGCCATCACCCTGCTCTGCTATTTTTGATCCCGCACTCTTATGTTATCCAGGCAAAGCAAGTGTATAGTTTCGGCAATTTATCGTGAGCAACCCGTTATATGAATAAGAATGGTCGTTTGGTACTGCTTGGCAAAAATGTACGGACGAAAGTTTATTCTTCTTTCTTCTTCTGTGTATCGTTGCCGGGAAATTCCCGGATAAACCGACGATCTTCTGGGATGAATGAAGTTTTCTCCAGATTTATTTCAGGTTCTTGATAAAAAAATCAGTATGTTTCATTTTTGATTCGTTGTTTTATGTCGGTCCACATTTGCTGAGTAAGTTTTTTGTTCTAGTGATCCGCGAATCTTCTATGCTATCCAAAACTTGAAACGTTGTATTGTGTAGGCAGTGCAGTTTATCAGAGTATGTGTGTGGTTAAAAATGTGTGTGGTCTTCTTAGCAACAGATACAGAAATCTAATTGATATTTTCGAACATTTGATGGTTTTGCCGCGGTGGGAAAATTTGTTTATGTTTCCGGCTGAAACACAGACCTTTCCAAAGAAATTAAATACTTAGTGGCACTGGTTTGCGTTATGGGATATCTGAAATAGTACCGGATCATGTTGAGCTATGGCGGTTCGAGAATTTTTACGGTCCCGGGACTGCTCTCGGTATTATGATCAACTCTATGATACTTATTAAGAGTTTTACAGGATTGCTTCGAAAATCGGAAATTTGTGCTAAGTATTACTAAAAGATTTTCTTATCCAGCTTTCAGTAAACTAAGACGTACTGACGTACTGACCGAACAATTAAGAAGCGCGTCAACGACGTGCTGACTGGAGAAAGTTTTTATTTGATTGGACTGTTTTTTTGCAGATACGCGTATTAGTACGACATCTGCTCCGCTGGCTTTCGAGTTACGATTTAGCCAATGTAGGGATATTGTTTGCTTTCTCGACTCTCGTACTGGTACATCATAGATTTGACCAGATATTTCCCCTTCTGCCCTTGTCAGCTAGAAATCCAGGGCGCATTCGGCAGACTGCTTTCAATCCGCAATTTACTTATAGGTACTTACATATATACAGTACATGCGTATCCGCAGCCAGTTAGACATAGTGCAATTCTGAAATTTGAGTTTTTGAGATTGAAGTGCCATAGGTTACTTGAATATTTGCTGATGGTGATTTGGTGTTGATTTTTTTCCTTTAGATTTTGCCGAATGATGTATTTTTACCATGACTTTAAGCAATCCCCACATAAACGTAACAAACTTAGTAATTCCATTATCCTCCGCGATCTTCCTGTGCAGCACACGAAATCTTTTGCTATCCGGGAATGTGTGTCTCCAGCTCCTACTGCGTACTCAGCAGAGCGGGCGCTGAATCTGTAGCTATGCGGCAGGATAATTATATGTATCCAGACACGTTAACGTTGACTACATGTGTTATGCGAAGTACTGCACTTTGGCAGCTTCAACGTTAACGTGACTCTCCGCAATACTACACCTCTAGATCTATTTCTTGGCTTTTGATGATTTTATGGTAATACATGTGTACTCACTCGAGCCAGTTGTTTCTGGAGTATCAGGAACCGTATCTAGCTTCCAGCGTTCCGTTGCTCGTTCCTGCTATACCGTTGCCTAGAACACCGACAGTTTAAAGGAAGAATTGCCAAGCATCGAAACGTTATCATCCTTACCTTTCTTTACGCGATAGATAATCTGACCCGGCTGATACCCAGCCAGATCAAAAGCTTCTTTGATGTCCGGATAAGTCGCCACCCAGCTGGCATGCGTTTTAAATGTCTGGTACTCCATTGTCTTCGCAACTCCAAAGGGGTCAGTATAGATGACCGTGTCCGGATCACCTTGTGCGTTGATTTCCTCGTAACCTCTCAGAATCACGGCGCAGATATATGGAAATGTCGGTGGACAATCCCGCCGATAGCCACACCATGACGCGATCCGCTTAACCATTTTTACAATGGGAAGATCGTATAAGTGCACCTGCGCAATAAACAACAGTTCGGGATTGGGGTGACATGCTCCTTGCTGCTGGTCCTTGCGCTCGAAAGTAACAGGATGTGGACCGCTGTGATATCGTTTTGGAAATATCGGCTCTTACACTTTCGGCGTTTTCAGCTGAAGTTAATATTTTAATCAACTATTGTATAACCACTGAACACTGACGGCTCGGTGTTAAGCAGCATCTCGAGAATCCGTAAAACGCAGACTTTGGTCACTTTACCTGCGCGATGACCGGTTCCTTCTGGTCAACCTGCATCTTGATATCTGCCCACGTAGCGTTCCCTTTGCAGACATATTCGTAGTCATGCGTGTACTGGTTCATCCACTCTGCGATCCCAGGGAATGCCGGCGAATGCCGGGAATGCAAGGGATTGTAAATGTGTGAAAAATGTGTGAAAAAAGCTAAATTTAGCTCTCGATAAAATGGAATCTTCCGATCTCTTTTTTGATTTCTCCGATCCAAAAATGACGTGGAATAACTTTAAACCGGAGTTTAAAAAGTTACTGGAGCATCTAGGCCAGCTGGAATCAAAAGTAAACTT
>JAQGAU010004257.1:0-11877 GCA_034698045.1 Paramacrobiotus richtersi | reverse complement strand
TGGAAATGCGGGGTTTCCTGCATCCCTTGGGGGCCAATCCCAAATCCACGTGGGACACGCAGTTACGCATGTGGGAAAGGATGGGCAATTCGGCTGGGTTTGATGGGGTGGCGCAGTTATGGTTAAGTAAGGATGCGGACCCGAAAAATGCCGAGTTAGTCGCCGAATCAAGGGGGATTTTCCCGATAAAGTCGGAAATTAGTCGGCATGATGGGTCGCCGTTGTTTCCGGAAGCAGATGGAACATACTACATTAAATTTATGTATCAGATAACGGTGGTTAAGCAGCGAATTCCAGCCGATTTTGACGTGCATTTATCGCTGACGTGGAACGGAAACTCCATTATTAATCAGGTGAGCATCAGGTCATATATGCCGTAGTTATCTTCTGGTGAAATTGTTATTAACATTTGTGGGTTGCAAAAATATTTCTGATGCTGAATACGTTACCTAATCCAGCATAAAAACGATGCTGATACAACCTTGTCCTACTGTTAGAGCAAAACTACAGTCGTGTATTGAACTGAAA
This sequence comes from Paramacrobiotus richtersi, assembly GCA_034698045.1. Lineage (NCBI taxonomy): Eukaryota > Metazoa > Tardigrada > Eutardigrada > Parachela > Macrobiotidae > Paramacrobiotus > Paramacrobiotus richtersi. Next base: position 11,349 of record JAQGAU010004257.1, on the reverse strand, counting down.
AACTTTTGATACTTGAATTTTTACTGTCGATGACACTATTCAGCCACACACGCTTAAACTATGCAGCTCTAAAATTGTGACAGTGATGAATGATAACAGCAATATGTGATCGCTGGACCACTACTTACATACGCGAATACATCTGCATCTACCTATCTACAGAAAATGTGCAGGAAAGTATAATCTGTTACTTATGATGCAGGCTTTTGAAACGAAGAATCTGGAGCCGTTTACAACGGAAGGTACGGGTTGTAATCGCCACGGAAACTGTCTAAAATGCCTCTCGGATATGAGCTGTGGTTGGTGTCCGGCTACGCAGGAATGTTTCGCTAAACCCAGTGATCCGAGTAACTACTCTCCATGCAACAGTCCCAGTGGCGATTCCATCTATTTAACCGTTGACGTTAACCAGTGTGCGGCTTGCCACTTCCTTAGCGACTCTGTATCCTGCAACGGTGAAAAACACTGCAAATGGGATACAGTGGCGCATGGATGTTACCGCAGCAGCCTGGTTTCCCAAGACCGTTCGCTTACCACGGAACCGGATTGTACCAAGCATACATCGTGTTCAACGTGTGTTCACGCGCTGGAAAAATGTCTCTGGTGTCATTCTTTGGGGCAGTGCTTGCCCAGGAGCTCGTTGAATGTCTTGGCGGCATTTGGACAATGCCGGTTCTGGGAGAATGGAGAGGTGACGGATCCGTGTACGGACTGCAAGGAGATTAAGGACTGTGATATCTGTTTGTCCCGGCCGAGTTGTGGCTGGTGTTCCAAAGTGGGAAAGGATCCCCGGCAGGGAGAATGTCTGACGGGGAACTCGGTGGGGTTGAATCTGACGGACGATTTGGTGTGTCCGCGTAATGGGAATGGGTCAGGCGGGCACGTTTGGTCGTACAATACATGCCCTGATGTGGATGAGGTAAGAAGAAGCGTTCGTTTCGGATTGATTTCTAGGCGAGGTATTCAAAATTTTTAGTATTGACTATTGCCGTTCGCGTAGATTAGGTTATTGTTTTCACTGTCTACGAATTGTTTGTGAATCGGAATTTTTCCGATTAGCTAAAGTCTTGCAAAGTTTTATTTTTGTAATTTTAAAAGTCAGTAAATTGCCTTTTACAATTTTGCCACAATTCGGTGTCTTTCTGACTGGCGCTTTTGAATTCTTATTTATTCTTGGAAGGGTGTCTTCTGTACTGCGAAAAGTCATTTTGATGCCAAGTCGGAAGCATGTAATTATTGTGTTTCCTTTCTTTTCAGTGCACTCTTGGAATTGCTGACTGCCATGAAAACGCGACATGCGTCAATATCAGAGGCGATTACCGGTGTGAATGCGCTCCTGGGTAGGTGACATTTCCGGTGTTGTCAATTCCATGCACAAGTGTAGTATGCAACATAATGCAAAGTGCGTTCTTTGTATCTTTTTACCTATTTACATGCCTTTTTTCATAGGTACAAAGGAGACGGTCGAACCACGTGCATCAAAACGTGCGATCGGGAGTGTGTAAACGGAAAGTGCTCGGATGTTCTCATGCCGAATTTGGAACCATTCAAATGCATATGTGATCTTGGATGGTAGGCTTCATTTTCGGGATATGCTTAAGCGAAAAATATGTAACTTGTTTGCCGTTATTTACTCGTATTTAATGTTATTTTCTCTTCAGGACCGGATCTCAGTGCGAAATAGATTGTGGATGTAATTTCCACAGCACCTGCACAAAAAACGTCAGTCAATGTGACCAATGCTTTGGAAACACGGAGGGCCAGTTCTGCGAGCGTTGCGTTCGAGGGACATTCGGTAACGCCACAGCCGATAAAGGATGCTTACCTTGTTCCTGTAACGGTCATGCGGACACCAGTCAGCCGTGCGATATTGTCACCGGCCGATGCCATTGTGAATATCCGTATTTCGGCAGAACCTGCGAGAAATGTCCCGCTGATTTCTTCGGTGATCCTATGTAAGCAGTCATAATTTGCAAAAAAAACCTTGCCACATAAGTGGATGTTTCAGATGGAGTCCATTTTATAAAATGTGCTTACATGATTTTAGAAGCGGTGGGATATGCTACAGTCGCTGCCGTTCGCGCACGCTGATTTTAAATGCCACCAGTGGCGGTATAGGGAACGAGAATGATATCGCAGATGGATTCTGCCTGTGGATTCTCGTATCCGGTAAAGAGGACTATTTTGGTGATCGTTTACCATTGTCGTTAACCATCGGACATTCGATGGAAGTAATGTGCCCGAACAATTCCATTGCCGTTACGGATGGTCTGCCTGATTGGCTGGTGACGGCGGACATCTCGACTGAACTAGCCGAGGACGACACGCGTCTATTTGACCTATGGGAAGCTGTGAACCGACCAAGTTCTTTACTGGGCAACATCTGCGGTCCTTTAAAGACTCCCATGACGCTGACCAGTAAATCGGGAATCATGACCATCCTGTTCCGGAAATCAAGCCGGTCAGAGAAGTTTAATGCCACATACGCGCTTGAGGAAGGGTACGGTCGAAGAAAACGGGGCATCTCGCTAATACGATTATCCAGTCGAGTGGGACATAGTATTGAAGTTGTCAAACAAACAGCGTATCTGTTCAGTGGATTGGATCCCATACATGGAATTGTCAATGATATGTGGGCCATTTCACATGAAGCAATGCTGACCGAGTCCGGATGGACACTGCTGGACGATATTGCCCGGCCACGACCGCTTCCCCGGTATTTCCATGCTTCGTGTGTTGTGGGCGATTTGATGGTAGTACATGGCGGGTATGTGGAGAATGCCGATAGAGTTCAGGTTGGAAATGATCTGTGGGTCTTCAATGTTACCAGCAGAACATGGCAAGAGCTCGCTGTAAGTTGGTTATTTTAGAGAAGTCGTAAATATATAAACACTTAACAAACAACCGGCTAGATTCTAAGAGTGATTTTCTGTGGCGTTTTTTTCGACTTTGTTTCAATGAATTTGGAAATTGTTTATGCAGAGACATATGAAAGATAATCAACAGAAACAGAAAAATAAACTTTTCCATGGGAGATAAACTGGAAAAAATCTTGCCATTCATTGCAGTTGCGTAATCTTCCACGATTGGCGGGTCATACGATGACGGTTATCCGAGATATCATTTACATTATCGGTGGAGGTGCGGAATCCTTCAGCGACTTGGTGTATTCTTACAAATTTAACGAGCCGTCATGGAGAGTCTTCCCAGCTGAGGGTTCGCGTCCACCGGGGGTATATGGTCATTCTGCCACATATTATCCCCTGCGAAACGCCATTTTTGTCTTTGGTGGTTACCGTTTTGACATTGATCGATCAGGCATGTCCAATATGTTTAGCGTACTAGACCTGGGCCGGCGTCGATGGATTCTAATGCCAAGTTTGACACAGTTCACTGTGGGTCCCTTGGATGCCCGGATGTTTCATGCGGCCAAATACATTCGCTCGGGGAATTATATCGTCATCGCCGGTGGTCGAACTCCTGGTGACCTTTCTGATAACGCACTGTTGGTGTACCGTTTGAAATGTAATCAGTGGTTGGACGAAAGTAATCCCAACATTACAACCTTGGTCAGCCCGTCATTCATGCATTTCGCGAATGAGTCGCAGCAGTACTTATATTTGGCTTCCGGATTCAGCTATGCTCAGTCGTTCATCAAGTTTAGCCGGGTCGAAATGGTGGATGATTTTTGCACTCGGAATGCTAATACCCGAATGTGTCTGGCTACTTACGGGTGTGGAATGTGTGGCATGGATAACGGATCCATTTGTTTTGATAATGCAGTTCCTGGGATTAACTGCGGTGTAAAGGGCAGTATGTTGCCGGGGATTACTTGCGATGAGAATTTCTCGGTCATGAAAATCTGTCGGGAGCAAAAAGAATGTCGGACGTGTGTGGCGCCTTGGTTTGGCGTTGGAGAAGACGAGAGTCGGTGTCAGTGGTGTACGAATTGTGGTAATGGATTGTGCGTTGAGCGGTATGAATCGTGTGAATCTTCTTTGTCATGCAACCGAAGTAATGCAATAATTAAGGACCCGGGAATGTGTCCTGATGAAAGATGCCATGCTGCTGATTGTCAGGTATAATTCGGACTTTCCTTCCGGTTTTAGAAGGTTCTTATATAATATGGTTTTAGAAACATTAATAGATTTGCAGATAATATGATTTCGTAAACAGATTCGAATACGATGTTATTAGACTTTTATGAGTGCAGTACGAAGTTGGGTACATCTTTGCGTCTTGGTTTTTTGCTTCACTTGCACGAAAACACTTGTATGGATTTATTTGACGTATGTTCTGCTTGTAGAGGTGCAAGGATTCCAAATCCGGCTGTTTCTGGACTCGCCATTTTCAACGAAGTACAGAGACTATCAAGAAATTCCGCAAAACCCCTGTCTTCCCATGGAACTGCTTTCCTCGCGAATTGACACAGAAACTGATACCCATCCCGGAAGATCTCGAGGCCTCGCCGCCAGGCGACTGCCCTCCAACTTGTAGTCGTTTCGAGGCATGTTCTGACTGTTTGAATTCCGGCGGGTCGGCTGGCGGATTCCAACAGTGTGCCTGGAGTGAGGACAAAGAAGAGTGTCTAAACCCGGCCATGGTCAATCTGCGCTGTCCACAAGGCAACTGCGGTGCACTGCTATATGGTGGATCAAAGGATCGCTGTCAGAAGGACCCGAAAATCATAACCGTATGTCGCGAATGCCTGAGAGTGCCGAAAGCGGGATGGTGTGCGGTGGATGGGAGCGATGGGTTGGGGACATGTATGTCCGGAGGTATCAGCGGACCGCTGCAGGGATTTTGTGCGGCGAGTAATAATGTATCCAAACCAGTTGTGCCCATGGCGGCGGAGAATGATTTGAAATCTGTCAAGAGTGCAGCACCGATTGGTGTGCTGGAGGAAATACTACGGCATACATGGCATTTCCTGTCCTGTCCAACGGAGAATGAATGTGCTAATGGACATCATACCTGCGATGAAGCGAGCGAGGAGTGTCATGATACGCCATCGGTAATTATTAGTGTAACCTTTCGCTAGTGGTCACCGACATGCCTTTTGGAAACACTTGGATTTGTAAGGATTCAGTACATATTCTGTAACCTGGTTTTCTATGGCCTAATAGTACGGAAGCCGTTTGTGTAGCGAAAAGCGGAGCTGGGCGGTTTGCGAGTGTACTGTATTTCTGCTCAAACACTGGGAATGTGCCTTGTTTTTTGTTCTGTTTCGGTGTGACTGTGTAACGACCGGCCTGTTTTTTCGCAGGGCTTCAACTGCACTTGTAAAGCTGGATATGCGCAGACCCTGTCCACTGATCCGGACCGCAGCATCAAGTGCAGTCCCATATGCTCACAGGGTTGCCAAGCGGGACGATGTACAGCACCGGACACATGCAAGTGCGACTTTGGATTTGTCGGGGCCAATTGTTCCATCGCCTGTCAGTGTAACGGACACAGTGAATGTCCCAGCGAGAATGAGCTGACCACGTGCATCCAGTGCATGAACAATACGGTTGGAGATCGTTGTGAGCGGTGTGCCGAAAAATTCGTGGGCAACGCTAAGAGCAGCGGAAAATGCCAGTCCTGCAAGTCTTACTGCAATGAACATTCCGAGAACTGCTTGACCTTGGGGCAGATTTTTAACGCCAGTGATAATGCCATGCTACCGGACAACCCATTTCAGGTGAGATTTTAGTGTGTATGTCATGCTAAGTACCATGTGCATGCGATAAGAGCTCCAAGCAGAAATGTGCGGAATGCGAATAACTCACCCTGTTGTTACTTTTTGATTTATCTCGTTCCTCATACTCCGTTTGTAATATGTTGGCGTACGCTGAATACGAAGTTACGAACTGATATTACGAAAACTGATTCAAATGCTCGTGAGATTCTAAAAGTAAGCGGCATTTTTTCCCCACAGGGGTTCGATTTTATGCAACTGAAAAACATTCTGGATAAAGATCGCCAGAGTAATGTACACATGTGCTACAAATGCGACGGTAACACCACTGGCTATCGATGCGAATCCTGCCTCCAAGGATTCTTCCGTCCACCGTCTAATTCCAAAACTTCCGATCCGTGTCGTCCATGCGAGTGTAATGGTCATGATGATTCGTGCAACCCATTTACCGGGACCAACTGCAAGTGCGCTAACAATACCGCTACGGAAGCTCAGTGCGATGGGACCGATAAAAAGGATTCGCCCACTGGTGCAGCGTGCTGGACGGTACAGTGTGCACAGTGTAAGGAGTATTTTATTGGACGACCGACCAATGGACACCATTGTTATCGGTCCATGTCGGTTGGCGAAGATTATTGTTTTGATCCGGAAATGCCCAGGGGACGATGTTCCAACTGGGACTCATCGAAACCGCTACGACAGGGCCGAACGGTGTTTTTCGCTGTGCAGCCAAAATACCTGAACGTGGATATAAGGTTTGTTTTCTTTGAAATGCCACTTTCCGAAGGAACTATTGTAGCTTATCTGAAACTGACGTGTGTAGTTTCGAGTTTCTTTAGTTTATTATCGTTTTTGTAATATTAATGGTACAAAGTTTGGAAAGCTGTATTTTTTTGGTTTGCAGGATTTATATCGATGTTACCGTGGGAGGTGTGGATTTCTTTCTGTCGGATCAGGTAATAATTTAATCGAGCGAAGGAATGACATTCTTTCTATACACTAATCGGACAGATTTTCGTATGAGTGTGCACTCCACGAACAGAACTTTATTTTCTAGGATGATATGTTCACAATCCGCGTTAAATCCACCGGCCTTCATGATGTCAACGTGGAAAGAAAATACACCCCGAGTCAACGCGGCTCAGAACCAGTGTATGATGGAATTGTGGATTATCATCGCATTGTGGACTTGGTATCATACGTCACGGCCGCCGAGCAGAACAAAGTGGTCATCGTTCGAGACATTCGGCACCGGTTGGTGTTGACCATTCCGTATTATGGGCACGATTTGAAAAATTCCAAATTCTATATTGTGGTGCATGGCATGGGATCGCCGTTGTCGGATGCGACCCGGGGAAGAATCATGTTCCGGCAGGATCAGCCGCATATTGATCTCTTTGTCTTCTTCTCTGTCTTCTTCTCCTGTTTCTTCCTGTTTTTGGCCATCTGCATTTTGCTGTGGAAGTTCAAGCATGTGTACGGAATTCGGCAGAATCGACAACGCGTGGCGATTGAAATGCAGACCATGGCCAAGCGACCGTTTGGGAAGGTGTTTTTGGTTTTTGACAAGGTATGATTAGTACAGCGGTTCCGCGGAGCAGTATAGATTTGCCATGGAAACTTTTTCTGAACGTTTTATGGATTCTTTTGAATTGCTTCGAATTGCTTTTTTGTTTTGGAAATATCTGTATTCTGTACGTGCGATTAGGATTTTATCGAATGGGATTTCTAATTCGCTTTGCTTGCTTTTATTCACGTATTCAGACCGATTTACGATGTCTGTCTAATTTCGTGGATAAGATTATGAAAATTTGCTGAAAATTAGCAATTAGTCATTTTTTCTTTTTTTAGAAGAACGGTAACAAACCGACAGTGGTTAACGGATTTACAATGGAAACGGATCTCTCCGTTCCGGACGAAGCATCAACATCGAAATGTACGAAAAAAGTGGTTCCCAAATTACGGAAAAAACGGCGAAACCTCATTGATCCAAGTGACCCGTCGTCTACGGGAAATGGCGAGCTGACACCGGCCAAGGTAGTCAAATACGCTCCGGTCGCTATGGAATATTTACACGGAGGAATGATCGCTGTGGCCACGTTGCCCATTGAACTGCCAGGTGGTCCGGACTGTCCGGTGCGGTTTTGTATGGCCTCTACGTTGGTCACCGCACCGCAGTTTTTCAGTGCCAATGTTGTCAAGAATGATTAGAAACGGTTTGTTTTTACTTCCCGATGTTGCGTTGGGTTGGTCGATGGAAAGTGTTGTGGTTTATGGGGGGATGGGAAATTTGAAGGTTTTATCTGTGGTTTAGTCTTTTTTGCCGCTCTGGTTGGATTCTAGTCATGTTAACTCTTGGCAGCAAGCTTGTATGTATGGCTTTATTTTGTACAACTGGTGTTGTTGGTACTGGGAATGGTGTAACAGGTGCAGCAGTTTTGGAAATAACTGTACGATATACTCAGTAAATTAATGTTTCGACGAATTTCCGTTTCCGTACGTTACATACGGTAAAATATATGTGAATACAAATTATTTCGAAAAAACATGCTATTTATCTGCAGTACTGCAGAAACAGTCAGATGCCGATTCTGCTGTATTATTTGTTTTAGGTTGTTGCAACCCGGTATTTGTTCTATAGCTAACAAATTGTAAGTATGTGGCTCGAATAAGTAATTATAAGCTTATCGTTATCAGTTACGAACTGCTGACTGAATTTTCGCGCGTTTTTCGGTAGCGGAAATCCCTGGCTTCTGACATGACTTCCCTTTAGTACAAGATACAGAAAAGCTTGTGCGGAGGGAAATTCTTGGTTTCACAGTCTGCTGACCGATAACTATAAGATAAATAGACAAACGACAATACCAACGCCTTTTGAGCAAAATCACGCGATGTTTCTCACGCAAATGACGCAATGCACACTGCACAGCTACAGCGTGGAATCGGCTGCAGAATACCGTGTGGGACATGGTTCATTTAGCGCAAATTGTGCGATAATCTTGTAGCACTAATTATAAATACAAACACCTTGTATTTTAGAAACTATTGAATAATGTCGTTTGAAGCTGCATTGTCAATTCCTCACCAATATACAGTAATGTCCACTTTTTACAAATTAATCATGAGGTTGTGTTATATTGACATAACACAAACTGTTCCTTACAATTAACCATTACCCAGAAGCAGCTAAACCAATATACAGCCTCCATCACTTTCGTTTTCTTTCCGGTAATCGCTGATTGTTCTTGGCCATTCCGGTTTCCGGAACGGTTGTTCCGAGTCATCCAGATAATACACACGTAAACACGAGATATACTGCTCGAATGTCGCCTGCTCAACACCGCGAGAATCGGCTCTCGTTTCGTTCCACGTGTACATGGCCTCGTGACCTTGGGTCCGCTCGGCGCCCGTGTTCGTTTTGAAATTGACGGTTTCGGTAGTAATAACATTCATGCCAGTCTTTTGTACCCAGCTGTCAATGCGCTTATGCAGCGCAGTCAAGCTTTCGAATTTGGCCAAATGTATCCACTTTCCGGGATCCTGGAGCAGTCCTGGCTCAAATAGGTGATATTTCAGTTTTGATAGGCGGGGATTCGAAGGAAGGTCTTTCTTAGATTTTACGCACGTTATCCGAATGAAAATTATATGGTGTTTGTGAAACGGAGTACTTTGATAACAGGTTGAGTAGGTATTTCGAAAGGGCACACCCCCAACGGCACGGCACTGCAAAGTCTGCATGCTGAGTAAACGACAGTTGTCTGGAAGTGCTGCCAACCAGCCAACGGCTTTGTCGAAAACTGTACTGAAGGGCTCGAATTCCGGTTCACTGCCCGCCACGCTTTTTCCGCCTTTGGTCATCATCGGGAAAATATCATTGACAATAACTTTTTCAGCACATGGTTCTCCGGTCAAATAAAACACCCTGAAAAACTGCAATACAGTGTGAGGTTGTAAAGAATTATTGGAAGCGGCCTGTGTCCAGCTGGAAGCATCCACATCAACTTTTCCATGGCCCATACCGCGCATTTCCACTGTCTGGACATTGATGATCCTTCCCTGTACGGGATTCCGTTTTAGCCAGTTGTTGGCCTCATAGGTCAAATGCTCCAGTGTCGTCACAGCGCCCTTGTTTTTATCCATACTGGGAAGTATGGAGAAGCAGCCGATTTGTTGTGGGCTGTTGGTGGGGGCCTTACAGGGTTGTGTCCATAAGCGCAGTCCTTTAACAAAGCCATTATGAATCTCACCGTACAGAACAAAATCAGCTTTGTTGAAATCCTTGACAACTTGATCGTGGGCGAGGTGGAAAGTGATGGTTTCGCAGTTGATAACAGTTAGATTAGGATGTGCTGTCAGGAAATCATTGGCTTTTTTTATCGTGCTTGAAAAGCGGTCGAATGATGGCCAGTGGGTAATCGTTCCAGCTTTTCGCATCGATGGAACGAAGTCATGGAAAGTCAATCCCGAAGAAGGATCAGATAGTCTACGGTTGTCAGTCTCTTCCATTGTGAAAGATTTCCAACACTTTAGAATGAGAGTTCTTAATTATACAGCTCGGTGCGTTCATAGAGTTCGTGGTTTTCGCTAATGCTATCACGGATGAGCATGCAAAATCTGCGCATTTATTTGTTTTGATATGAAATGCGGATCGGAATTGTATGTACGGCAGAACCAACGTCATGGTAATCTTATCGCAGGTTTGATTCGGATAAGCGCCGAAACGAAAACAGTAGAAGTACCCTATAAAGGCATTCGCGGAAATGTTGTAAGCTGGACGCTACCTTGCAGTTGCAGTGCATTACGTGCGCTCCCGCATTAGATACATAAATAAAATTTAGAACTTGCAATAATTATTTTTTTAGCAACTGCTTTAGCTTGACCTTTCAGGTTATTACTCATATACTACTCAACACATTTTATTTCGGATTCTCAGTTACTCAAAAGTCGAAACTGACGTTGACATTTAACACAGCTGGTTGCAACTTCGACTTGCAAGATAATTTAGCTGAGGATTATTTAATTACGAGAATTTCTCATGTTGAAAAAATGCAGGGTTTAACCGGCATCAAAGAGTACTCCATTACGTATTAATGTTAACACTTGCTGGTGCCTTGTGTGTACGTTATATTACTAGTAACGAATACATAGTGCAGAAAATAAATTGGTATTAAATCATACGTTAAACTTAAAATCACCGACTTTCACAATGGGAAGGCACTTTTTCGAACTTGGTCATTTCGAACCGTTTTTTTACATGTTTATTGTAACAAAAAAAATCAGCTCAATAGATACACCAGAACAGATCCATCTCCAAATCATTTTAATACCCAACAATTTCCTATCACCAACAAAGGACCAGATTAGCAATCATTTTTCAGTTGGATTACAACAAATTTCCCTGAAACAAAAGAGGACAACCATACCATCTACAAGACTACAAACTTAACGAACTAGACACTATTTACATAAGAGATTAAAACACTAAGATTCCAAATCCTACATCCACGAAAACCCTTAAGATTATACTCCCTCCATCTCTCTGGAACGCTTAAAAAATCAACATGGGTTTGCACAAATGCCAACAAAAAAAACGCACAATTTATTAGTAATTATTCACAACATTATATTGCTTTCGCGGTAATGGTGCCGTGGAGGGAGCAAAGAGTTTC
>JAQGAU010004256.1:0-11878 GCA_034698045.1 Paramacrobiotus richtersi | reverse complement strand
AAGCCGCCCTTCAGCGAGATTCAGTCGCCCGTGGCGGCCATGTTTCTGGTCGGGAGGAATAAGAGTCATCCCATGCTGCCTGAGGAGCTTAGTGCCGAATGTCAGGAATTTATTCTTTGCACGTTCTGCGCGGATCCTGCTGAGCGGTTGACCGCAGCGGGTTTGTTGAAACATCCATTCCTCCGGGATAGTAAGAAGCGCCAGAGAAACAACTCAGTAACCTCATTGAATGGGGGTATGGCACGGAGCCATTCAGTTCCACCTGGTGCCGATTCGATGGATATGGCGAGCACGCTGGAGGCTCATATTTTAGTAAGTTAACCGTGTGTTGTGATGGAAATCTGCGGGTTGGAAATGTGCCTGTGCAGAACAGTGGTAGTGCGAAACCGACTTAAAGACGTAATTCTAGACACAGTATTCATATGAAACACTGACAAATTACAATGAATATGTGACATGCTTGCCCTGTGTAGGGCTTTTTCCTTTGCCGTAACTGCATTATGTACAGTCCTGTTCAACTAATGTTACCCTATATTGTCTAATTTTATGAGCTTTAGAAGGTCGCTAGAACAGCGAAACTGCGTGAGATTTGATTGCGCACTGTTGTTTGTCCGGCCGGATCGATCGCTGAGTGCATTACATTTTTTTGTGGAGTGATAACGTTAATTTTGTCTAATTTAAGGTCGAAAAGGGCGTGGGCACTTCGTCTCCTTCCACCGCGGCTGCACCAACAAGTCCCCCACCAGAGCAAGAAGCCTCCGGCTCCTACTGGCGGCGCAAGCACAACGAAACACAAAGCGCGTTATTGGCTCTCTTGGACTCGGAGCACCTGAAACTGATTGATCGAATGGTGGAATCCTTTGAGAACAACAACAAAGACGGGGGAACCCTGATTGATACTGCTTGTACGGAGATTCTGATCAAGTTGGTAGAGAAATGTATTCACAGTGAAGAAGGCGGTCGAGTTGGTGCGAAAATCGTTATCGAAGAGCTGAAGGGTACAATTGCCCCGACTGAGCACAATCGTCTGCTCAAACAGCTGCAGTTGTTTTTGTTCCTTTTCAAACGCGAAGTGCAAGACGTACTACGGACCCGCAGTATTAAGCCGCATTGGATGTTCGCCTTTGACGACATGATCTCGCGGAGTGTGCAGATTATTCTGCAGCAAATGGGTATGAGCTTCGACGACAGTGATTCGGAGCCGGAAAAGAGAGAGTATACCTCGCAAACGTCTACCTCCCCTGGCAGTTACGCTCAAGCGCCGTACGAACAGGCGCTGGCCCGCTTTATCAAAATGCAGTATGGGACAGCGGAGATTTTTGAGCTGCTGATCAAAGCGGAGGAGCGCTACCAGGCGGTGCTGCGACAGATGCTTGAAGAGAAGAATCGTGTCATAATGTTGGCGGAAAACCAACAGTTTGGGAGTACGGGATCTACGGGGTCGCAGTAAGCCCTTTGTTGGCATTGTTGTAAATGTTGTTATTATTGTTATTTGTGTTTTATGACTGATACTGTAGGTGTGTTGATAGGGTGTGATACGCAAAATTTTTGTTTGCAATTTGCTTTTGCAATTTGATGTGTATTCTGTCAGGAGTATGGACTGCTTGAGTTCGTTTGTTGTATAAAAAGCTTTCTTGTGTTTTAAATTCTGCAGGAATCGCTCCGGTTTTCGCTTCTGCGAACTGGTGCAAAGAATTGTTGAACCGTTATGTCCGAACACAACACTGGCTGTAATACTACAGTCTTTATTGGTCCCTGTTTTGAACAGCTTTACTTGCACTCACAAGTCAATCGGGCAGAATAAAAATAAAACAAAAAAACATTTTCCAGAAGCAAGTATCTAGCTTTGTAGCCGTAATGCAGTGGAACATAATGAGGAGAAAGGTGTCAAAAATAAATCTCAGAAGAACACTAACCCACAAAATTCTTTTTATTCATTTCGAATTCCCCTTTGGCTTTCTCTTGTAGCTCGTTGTTCCGGTACAGTTCAATGGCACTGAAAGCCATGGCTTTCGCGGCACTCAAAATGTACGGTTGGGCTTGCGGACTAGCAGCCAATCTGGCCATGTCTTTAGTATGGACCGAGACCGGTTCACCAAGGAACAGCATTGGGTGGATGCTGGGAACCGTAATGGAAACGTTGCCCATGTCCGTTGAGCCGGACTCGTTTGTGACACTTTCCCGAAATTCCATCCCTAAATAAACGGGAATTAGGAAGAGAAATGCAAATTTGCACGGACAACAGAGACTAACTAGTAGGAAAATTTATGGGAATGCAATCAAGAAATTGCACATATATAAACCACTATGGTACACAGAACAAACAAGTGGGAAGATCCAAATGAAAACAAAACAAATATTTAAGGGCAAAAACCACACGAACACAAAAAAGGATTACCAATAATACCAACAGAGAAATCAGTTATCGAAATGAAACAGTTGGAAATAGACTCTAAAAATGCGGGATATACAGCGTAGACAATTCGCTCGGAAATACAAATTACCAACCCGTATTATTATGTGTGTTACAACACCGTACTGTACATACCTATTATAACTGAACAACGTAAGAAAGCTGTCTCAAGGTGCATATTTTACGTATACGTTCTTTTCATCTAACAAAACTGCGCTCAGGGTATCGTACCTTCTTCGAGCGCATATTTTTTATAAAGGGCACCCATAACAGAATTATGCATCATTCCGGTATAAGGTTCTCCTTCCCATTCAATCTCCATTGTGCAGCCTGTGGGACGAAATGTATGTTCAGTAAAGGGGCAACATAGCATTGCCGAGTATCGGATCCACTGACCAGTAGAAACTGCAGCTGCACCGAATATTTCCAACAGCCTTCGTTTCAGCACTTGCATATCGGCCTGACTGGGAGCTCTCATATAATACTCGGATACCGTCAAATCGGGGATGATATTTGGCTTTGCGCCACCGTTTAAGATGACGGCATGTACGCGCCAGGTTGGTTTCATTTGCTGACGATATAAGGAAACATTATGGTAAGCGGCCACTGCAGCGTCCAGTGCGTTGATCCCCTCCCACGGTCCACAGGAAGCATGGGCCGCTTTGCCGTGGTATTTGACGAAACACTACACAAATAACCGGAAAAGACAGTCAGAACATAGTTTACACAAAATTCCATACCAGAGAAATATGTAACACCACAAAAAAACCCGTACAAACGAAAATGTAACTTTTCTGTATAAACTGGAAAGCACGTAACATTTATGTTATAACTGGAATGCACGAAACACAAATCATATGCGCGTAAACGAAAGAGTATGCAAGAAAACAAAATGAAGCGGAATAATAAAATTGTTCTTCGGACACATAAATGGGCAAAAACAATTGTGTATTTGAACAGAAAATGATCCGTGTGCCATTACCCGTTCTATTCCTATGACAGGAGGTTCCAGATAATTAAACGCAAAGGGATGCACCATCATGGCAAAATCAATGTCTTCAAAAGCGCCAGCTTCAATCAGCTTCACTTTCCCGCCACCACCCTCTTCCGCTGGACAACCTAGTACCACCACCTGCAATCGCAACTTATGTTCCGTAGTTTATTAAGTAATGGCGTCACCCGAAATACTAATGTCCTTTAAAATAATTGTCAGTGAACCCATCTGCAAATTACCGGTTTGGAGCCAATATCTGACTCGGTCAATTTATTCATTTCTTATTAGCTTATCACACTGTGTTGACAACAAAATTTACGTTTTCTTAATTAACGTGTAAATACAATCTCTTACCCGTCCTTCTAGCGGTGTAGTTTCCATTTGGGAGTCTCGTTTCATAACTTCCTGGACAGCTAAGCCGGTAGCGATGCCCGATTCTGCAGTGGAAATATTAATTTTTCTGGATATTATTATAATTTCGTAATTTTCATAATCCGTAACATTCATAATATTCGCAACATTCATAATTGCGTAATTGATTACGGAGTAGGTGCACACTTTTTGTGTGAACGAATACATGAAGCTGTCATATAAGATCCGTAAACAGTTTACCTGCAATAAGATTGTGACCGCATGCATGTCCCAGTTCAGGTAAAGCATCATATTCGCACATAACGGCAATGGTAGCGTGAACATGCGGATCATATTTCTGGCTTTTGGATTCCGCCCGAAATGCCGTCGGAAGATTCTTATAGTGCCTGGTAACTGTGAAATTGGTTTTCTCCAGGAATTCCGTGAGAATCTCGTGTGCTTTGACTTCCTGGAAGCACAGTTCCGGATTGTTCCAGATTTCCTGGCTTATGTCGTTCAAAGCGGTCGCGTAGCGTTCCAAAACATCAGCAATCAACTTTCGATGGATATCCGTAACCGACATGTTTGTTGTTTCCATGCAGTCAAACACAAAAACAATTTTCAAACGGCAGACAGAGCAATCGAGGAAAGCTTTTCGTTAAAGCAGCAAGACATATATACGACGACGGTCGTAATGATTATTATTACGACCAATTCATCACGTGTACAAACTGGGGAAAAAACCCGATTCACGCATGCGAAGTGCGATTGGAAATTGTGAGCAGGTCAGTTATCACCTATCGGCGTAAGATTGAGGTGGAACACTCGAACAGATATCTCAGCGTTGTATAAGGACCATATAATAAGGTTGCTCTCGACCAAAGCAATTTCCACTGATAATTCTTACAAAGATTATTCGCAATTACGTTTAGAAAAATCCTCGAAACTATATACTTATCTGCTGCATTAGACTGCTTTTATAGTTTATTGATATTGTTATTGGTTTTCGTTTGCTCGTTAATTTACTGGCTCGCGGTGTGTTATTGTAAGTATTAGCCAGTTTCATGATAAACAAAATCAGCTGATCGCCCGCCTGACTGTAAGCCGGCTGTTCGTTTGTGCATTCGAAGAAAACTTAACTACCGTCAATCCGTCATCGAATCATCGCTGCGTAAAAGGTTTTTTTAGTTGATTATTTTAGAAAAACTAAAAAACAAACCAAGAAAATAATGTAGGAGAAAAAGCAATCAAGAAAAGGGATTCAGCTCCGCTACAATGCAGTCTGCATCCGTAGATTGTCGGTACGGTACAGTTCAGCATGGACAAAAAAACAGAATGCAAACAGATGTCTGCAAGGACCAGCCTGATAAATTTCCTTTGCCTCCCGATAAATCAAAACAAAACGCCGTGGCACATGTATTTCATTAGGACGTCTGAAATAATCTGTTTCATATTTTATTTAAAAGTTTCATGTCTGCGTTATCATAACCGTTTGTCTGCACATGTCAAGAGAAACCACGGTGCATGCGAATAATCTTTTTAGAATCAGGATGCACTGTGCAGCAACGTATCTCAACAAAATCCGGCATTACACGAATAAACCCGACAACAGAAAGGAAGAACATTTTAACCGGGAAAAAAAACAGCGTAGAGACCACTCTAGAAGGATAAAACGGTAAAACGATAGGAACACATGAAATGAGAAATCCAAAAATTTGAACGACAACCACAAACCGCTCGGTCAAGAAGCTTGCCTCCTATATCACAACTAAAAACTCACAAAGGTCAGAACATTACCGTAAATCACTGTGATATAATCAGTCGCCGACACCAGTCCACTCCGGAAGCCAGTAATCATCCAGGTTAGTCTGAGCATCCAGGACCGATCCCGGTCGGGGCCAATTGGCAAAATATATCACATGTTCAGCATTGGACAAGTAGCCGGCAAAAAAGGAGAATGTTCCATACGTCAGTATTAAATGATCGGATTGTGTCAAAATGTACAGATCAACGTAAGGACTTTCATCCATGACGATACCGACTAACGGGAAGGGAAGGTTATCCCGGGCCCACTTTGGATCATTTGTGCAGACAATATACACTGGATCCACAATTCCTTTCTCCGCAAAGGCGCGTTCAGCGTTTTCAAAATAGGATTTTTTCACATCCATATGGCCTGCTTTTAGATGGCCGGCACTAAGCACATCGCCACGACGGATATGGATGCCAACAACGGGTCTTGAGCGGTTCTCATTCAGAGACAAGTTCTGTGAAAACATAGAACATTTAATAGTACAACCAGAAAAACAACGGAACTCCGAATTAAATTCATAAAATCTAGGGCTGATAGAAGTCAAGTAATCATCTGGACCAGCACGATAATACGCATAATGTACAACAATTTCGGTTTTTGTCGATACCGCTTCCCACCACCAAACGCAAGACAAATGTACTGTACCAGCAAATTTAAATAAACAACGAAAACAAAATGGAGAAAAACAATTAAGCCACACAGGGCAACGTACATAAAATGTCAACCAAAATTTCGTGCCAAACAAAAAAATTTTCTGGATGATACTTTGGTGACCACTAAGGTCACCACTCACCTGATATATCTGATCCAAAATCTGAGCACGAACCAAATCACCTCTCTGTGAAACTTCCGGTTGGAAAGCCAGCTGCCTCTGGATATCGTTTTTATATTGGGGATGGAAGTATCTCCAAGATTGCGTGTAACCCCACATGGTCACATTTCTGCGCGGCGAAACAGCCCTGTCAAACAGCTGCTCGGTACGTGGATCGTACATACAACACTCTTCCATTCCAAATACGAGGTTGCTGCAGGCACTTTTATCAAAATCTTTCTGTGTTCCTTTATCGATATTTACATGGTCGTGCAGCGGATTATGATCAATCGCAATGGTGAGATTGTTTCGTTTCGCGATTCCCCATAAGGAAGCGTAGAAAAACATCAAATTCCCGACCCCCACTCCTGGATAAAAATTGTGCGAAATATAAAAAATTTCTCGCGATGTATGACTAGATATCGATGGGCGTACAGCAGGCGTGACCAAAGGCTCACTAAAAACACAAAAGAACCAACAATTATGGATTCGTTTGAGCCGATGGTTTGCTTCAGTTTCTGCACAAGGCACGCTTTCAATCCCAACAGGGATTGCACTCACACAAAGTCCAGACATTTCCATCTGAAAACATTCCACTCGGTTAGCCGTTGTACACGATAAACCATCCGCCAACTCATAAAGGGAAATGTTGCAATGTACAAGATTAATAGTACTGTTATGCTCCATATCAAGCCTAAAAATAAAGGGCTTACAAAAGGAACGTTCCGAGTAAAGGAGCGTACTTCATACCTTTTCGCAACCACCGTATGTGCTTCCAGCCGAATCCTGCACGATGTAGCACATAGTTGACATATGGAAATTTAGGCATATCGACAACGAACAAGAGCCAAACTAGGACAGTCCGCCAAAAATCGAAAAAATCTAAGCAGTAATTAATCTGCCAGATATGCGCAACTGGGAACGCTGCGGGTCTATAATGGACGTGAAAAATTTCAGTTCGTGATATCTGGTTCCCGGTGAAACAGAGTCAAAGGTCGGAGATAAGATAACCGCCCATAACTGGCTCAGAAGAATAAATATAATTATGTTCTTCGCGCTCTGACACGCCCATAACGGCCCATGAAAGTAAACTCTACTCTGAGAGTAGAGTTTCTTGAATAATATATCACACGCCAGATTTACCAAGAGAACCGACTAAGTATCACGAATTAATGTGGAGAACATTATTTCAATAATTTCATATCCATTTCCATCCATATTCAAAAAACATCAGTAAAACCATTACCTGGACGTATCGCAAGCGAAGCGGGCGCCACATGTTGTCTGTTGTTGATGAACTGCTTTCACGTTTGCAACAGGTTGCAAATTTGAGTTGATTTACCGCCGAGTGGCACAAACCAAGTGGCACTCATAAAATTGTTTATTGCTGTACCATAGTAGTCATAAAATTTAGTCTGGCCATGGTCTACAAGAAGTACGATTCAAAAACCTCAGAGTGCAACAATCATACCACGGGTCCACTACGAGTTCACCCCAATCTCGTAAGTACCAAAGATTTTTCGCAACACTGGAGCTAGAAAAAGGCCTACAGAAACAGAAAGATAAAAATTGATAAATGATTAATGATAAATTTATTTATTATTTCCTTTCGAGCAGACAAGCTATCTCGTGGCCCACTTTAACGTCTGGTCAGCTTAAGAAGCGCGCAAAAAAGCAGTCAGTACAGCAAGTTCATAGATTCAATGAAAAGAGAGAGAAACACTTTAACACATCCGCACTGCAATACATCGCGCTGCATTTCATGATGCTAGAAAACAAATCTTTCACTCGCACTCCCAACGTTGTTTTCCCAATACTTCTCTTCACTTTTGCATCGATGCGCTGCTTCCGTCGTAAATCGTACCGTTGGGCGATGTCTGTAAACGGGATGAACTCGTGCATAATTTGATGGAATGTCAAAGCTTGAAAAGTGTATCCATTAGTTTGTCAAAAGTGTACGACTGGGTAGCAACGAATCCGACTATCCTGCAAGATTATCGCAATTAAACTGGGACTGTGTAGCAATCAGGCGGGTGAAAAAGCCGCTTACAGTATTGTACAAGTTACATTTTTGTTTGCTTCCACTTGGTGAACTTTTTGTTTTGCCTTATGTACCGTCGGTTTCTGCTGTCGAGTGTATTGCAGGTACAGTAACACCCGCTCGCTGGACCGTAAACCATTACAAAGACAATAAACCATTAACAAAGCTGGACCGGTTCCAGATCTTAAAAAGCCATACTGCATCCTTTTGTCGCCATCGGTGGAACACTGGAGTAATTTCCAGTTGACCGTACAGTTGCGGTGTTACCCGTATCCTGTATTCGGTGATGGTTCGTAAAGCAGCATTTTGGCGTTTGATCAGCTTTTCCCGCTCTCCCAAAGACGCCGAGCAGGCGAGCACCAACCCGACGAACAGTATTCTGATGGCGATTGAACGAAGGCGTGATAAAGGGTGACAGGCTGGGAATTGCTGAGGCCACTTTGTGCAAGTTTGATTCTGGCGATTCCATAGTTTACATTTCGCCGGACTTTTTGGAAGTGATTTTTCCATTGGAGCTGGTTGTCTACTGCAATCCCCAGATATGTTACGGAGGATTTTATAGCCTGTTTTTCTTGGTTTAATGATAAATGATAAATGTCGTTTATTATGCGTAAACTGCAAACACAATTTATATGACAGTCACTGACAATAATAGTTACAAATTTTTAATATTTTCGTTTTTGCCACAAATCACCATGAAGATCACCACCAGCTGTTTTTCCGGCCGCAAGTAGAAGAATGCTGTCGCAGTTATGACTGCCCTTAATAAGCAGCTGAATTGACTTCGAGCAAGGTAGATGACCATCTACCTTGGTCATCTACCTTGCTTTCAGTACAGGAAAAGGCTTGGCTGTACTGCGGCGGGTGGCATCTACATACGATTTTTTGAAAACCACACAAATTTAATCTGAACAGGCACAGCTTTGACGAATTAAAAATTAAAAAAATTAAAAATTTGAAATCAGGAATCGCATTATTTCGTGGTTTATTTCATGGTTTTATCCATTATTGAAAGTTAGTTTTTGTCGGCCTTCGTTCTTGGACCGGTGTGTTACTTGAAATCTACAAGTTAAAGATATCATCATGGCGAAAAGCATGCGGAGCAAGATAAAACGCAAGAACCGCGCAGTGAAGCGGGAGAAGTACGCGGCGCGCGAACTGGAGCGTCTAAAGCGAACCACAGCCCGAATTCAGCTTCCATCTCATCAGCTGGCTCCCGATTCGGACATCAAGAAGGAAATCGTCGAACCTTCAAGCATATTCCCAGGTCAGTTAAGTCAAAACTGGCGAGTAACGTTGGATGGTTGCTGTCAGATGCTGGCGACCCAGTTGAAATTCACCTGAGTTCTCCAGCCTTCTCTGGCCATATTTGTGGTGCAGCGCCTTATTTTTCAGTTATTAACTTTCATATTGTACAGGACTTGAGCCAATAGAGGACGATAGTATTGTGGAAGTCGATAGGGTCCGGCCCAGAAACAAAGCCAAGTACAAACTAAACCCAAAGACCCTGAAAAATGAACATGGAAATTATCCTGATTGGATGAGCCAGCGCCGTCTTGGCAAGCTGAAAAATTGCGGCAAACGGAAAGGCAAGGGGAAGACTGTCAGTAAAACGAAGGGAGTGAAGCGTCTCAAGTGAAATGTTTCTGTTTACGACCAAGTGGGGATATCGTGATACGGTTTGTTGTAATCATTCTAAATCTTGTAATGTTTTGACGATAAAGCGGTTCGTAATAACAACTTTCTGATGTGAAACGTTCTAGAACTGAAGGCCTTTATGGTGACCAGATTTTCGTTATACTGAGCTGCTATTGTTAGAGAAAAGAACGAAAAAAAATTAAACGGAAACGACACTACCGACGCGAAACGGGAGTCCTTTGTAACATTTTTTGTTAACTCTGGAAACGGTATTAAAGCGGTGCTGTTCACTGGTGATTTTTTACGAATCACAGTAAAGTCGTTTGTTTATGAACAGTCTGCACAAGAAAGCTGCAGCATTGTTCAAATTACTATTAATTTTGAGATTTACGCCAAGATATAAGGACATAATTATAATTTTCGGGATTTCAGAAGCGGGAAAATCGCGTGTCCAATACAACACTGCACCACATAATAATATTATACATGAAAACGGAAGTAAAACTCGGCTGGTGAGCGAAAAATGTTTGTTCCTCTATTCCGTTGTTCTCATTCCGAACGGTGGTTTGCATTGGACAGTTAACTTGTCATACTCCCCCATGTTGACCACAACATGTACAGAAGCTCCCGTGTCTGTCAGGTGTTCCAAATGTTCAAAAATACAGTACCTACGAAATGCACTATGTAGGTGCTTGCCATAGTTTATCTGTATAAATAAATTGACCGTGCGTTATTGTTAATGTTACATATTGCATGATGCCACCGTTTTCGGCATCCAGCATTGTTTCGCTGTAGGTACGCTACGTAAAATGCAGTACGCAGTGGTTAGGCTATGTTATTAACAAAACAATAATCAACGAAGTTTTGTGTATTTTCTGACTGTCATTTGGCAGTGATTAATTAGGTAACGTAACAAATTATGAGAATAACTGTGTCAAATTAAATGCGCTTATGTATCGAAGTAGGTATCGTTAAGCAGATATTTAACTTGCAAACGAAATCGTTTTGTAAGTTCTTCGGTCATAAATAATAATATTATTCGTACGAATTGCTTCTAAAGAACTTCATTCCCTCAAAACTGCAACATTTGTGTACAGTTATGATAATGAAATCATTTACGCGTAATGTTTGAATGGGTTGATTTGCAACTGAATCGCTGGTACGCTCGGCAGCCACTACGACGGTACGTACCGGCAAATGGGACGTCGATTTACATACATTACATTCATACTTTCATAGTTTTCCGAAATGATATAGGGAATATATAAAAATCATAGATAATTAAAAGAAAGTTACTTCTCCTAAAAAATCACCGCTTGGTTGTTGTCAAATAGAATGATATTCGCGTTCACACGCTTTTTCGCACATCGAACATATACGAACATATATTGCACCGCTTTGTATTAAACGCACTGTAGCTACGAACATAAAAAGCTACAGTCAATCAGGTGTATTCGATTTCCGACCTCAGAAACGTGAGTTCCGAATAAATCTATCTGAAGCGCAATGATATGTGTATAACGATATATGTTTATATATATGTCGAGACAAGGCCTGGTAAAGAAGTAAACGAAAAACTTGCAAATTGTTTTGCGGTTTTTGGAATGAGCTGGTGCTTGTTAGTTAGAAAGCAGTAACGTAAGAAAATGCACGGCTGCGCTTTAATTTATGTTCAAATTCTATATGTATCGTATTTTTTGCATACAGTAACACGAAGTGAGGTGATTTCGTAATGCGGATTGCGGAAAGTGAGACTTTATAACGCCTTAACTGATGGTTCCCAGAGGATTCGCATTCGTAAGACTTCCAGCGGTTAT
>JAQGAU010004255.1:0-11881 GCA_034698045.1 Paramacrobiotus richtersi | reverse complement strand
TGGGGGTGATCGGTGTCGTATTTCGCTATACAGTACCCATTGGGGGATTATAAACGGTAGGGCCGTAAAGTGGCTCAGTTGCGCGGGCGCGTACAGTACTATCCCTCCTACTTGCCTGCTGAAATGTTGGACTGCGCAGACCAAAATAGTTGCTCATCGCAATGTACCGGCATGGGAGGTTTTCACGCCACGAGGTGCAGCTTCCCTATTCAGTAGATACTGCGAGCCGATATCGATCGACGGTCGTGTATTCGCCGAAATCCAACGTGAACATGAACAACTTGGGCTGGATGCAATACTGTTCTGCAAGGTGTCCTTGACTAAGCGTCTGGGTCTGCTGCCTGGAGCGGGTACCTTTGTTCAGTTTGTCAGCTGGTTCCGGGAGGAGATGGCATCGCTGGCGGCAGTGTGCCACCATCTGGTACTGAAAGAGGTCAGCGTAGCGCAGAGTGCTTATAATGCCAACGAGACCTCAGCACACGTCCACATCACCACCGGACGTATCACAGCGGGGCAGTGCATACATGTTGAGGATCTCTGGCGGCTAATGGATGACAGTTTGCCGTGTCTGATGACGGCTAACTTCGTCCGACTAGCGACTTGGATAGCGGACAACTCGGACGGCCTCGAATGCGTGGCCGATTAGTGAGCGTAAGAATAGTCACCAGCAGTTTGCGTCCGTCTGTCAGTCGTCGGTACATAGTTAGAATGTACCGAACTTTGCAGGTACTAAATGAGCGCCAGAGTGCCGATCCCCGAGAGGGCGTCAATTTCCGCGGGATACACTCGGTGGAGAACGATCTGGCTACGTTGGATCTGCAGCATCTGACAAAACTCACACTGCACAGCTTGCTGAGCACTTGCGCTTATGAAATATTACGCGTTGTGATTTCTTGGTGATGTCGCTGCTGTGCAATAAATGCAGAAACAATTAGAATGACCCATTGATCAGAAGGACCAATTGCACAACTAGACCAATCGGTGTTTTTAATCGACATGGTTTATTTGTGGTGATGGGATTGGAACTAATTGTGAGCTATCCTGTCAAACAAATTTGCTCTGCCTAACCTGCATTATGTGTTGTATTTATCAGTAATCGATCATTTCCTGCATACGTTACAGACAACTGCTAACTGAACTTTTCTCGCTGTAAACATAATCTTATTAACTGTAGATCATTCCTGTCCTGAATTTGGGCTGTACCCGAACTATACAATTCTTTACAACGCCATATACGTAGTAATACCTGATTCCTTTCGGTTATTAAAAGTTCTGTAACGTAGTCGTGTCTATGGTACCTTGTGATTCGGGCAATGGTTGACTTGTCAAAAGAGACTAATAAATCTGAGATATTCATTGGTTTTGATGCTTCTTAAACCGGTGTTTAATAATTTTCCTATATTTTTTCATCAGTATTTTTTAGCATATTTTTGCTACAACGTTACACGAATTGATCTGTGGTATTTCCTTCACTGTGATACAGATGGAATATTTTTTAAACGGCGACAGTAAAAGTGACGGAAAGTTGACATGTTTGGTTTGATCGTCAGTATCTAGGACGTGCATAATAACCATTTTATGCAGCGTTGTAATGAGCAGCGCTGTGAAATATTGATTCCAAAGGTCAACGTTCGGCCGTGTTTGTAATAACACGGTTCACTGTATGTAAAACATTTCATACATGAGAGTTCTTTTCACCATCCGTCATTCGTACCAAATGTTTGTTTTACAGAAAGTATCCTTTCCCTGCAAAATGCCAAACAAGAGCATCGAGTTGGCGCAGAAAGTGCTAAAGAGCCATTTCGACCAGTTAATGATGAATGTTGTTAGTAGTTTAACGTACATGTGGCAACTGACAAATAGCAACTGCGAAATACCGAATGATTCAAATACAGGTGTACATACAAGCCACCATACGTCGGTATGTTCAGACAGCTAATGACACTTTCACCCTATGAAAGTGGTTACTGGACAAGGAACAAGCGAAACTGTAAAAGTGCAACATCTTGTTAAATAGAGCAAATTACATCCTCAAAAAAATGGGCACCGTGGTGTCACTTTTGCAAAGGTCGCATGTAAATCAAGGAATTCCATGCAGGAATCGATCTCATAATTTGGTCGTCTTAACAGTTTGCCACTCATCCGTGATACTTACCAAGCAATCTCAACACACAAGATCTCGTAAGCGCAGGCCCGGAGCAAACTGTGTAATGTCAATTTAGTCAGCCTGCGCAAATCCAGATTATCCAGATCGCCCACTACCCACTGCATCCCACGGAAGTTGACATCTTCTCTCGGATCAGCACTTTGTCTCTCATTGAGTATCTGCAAGATCCAAGAAATGATAATTATACAGCGGTACGCTACTTCTGCAGATGAATCTGGCTGTTCTTACGTTCAATAATCTCACAGTCACAAAGTTCAACCGCCCCGTTATCCAAGCCGATAACCGAGCAAAGTCCGAGTCACTGAAACACGGCAGACTGTCGTCCATCATGCGCCACATAAATTCGACTGACATGCCGTGCCCTTCCGCAGCACGTCCACTAGTGATACGCACGAATGCTGAATCGGTAGATAACTCGCTGTACCTGGATCGGTTATGGCGGTTATGCATGAAACGGACATTCTTTAATATTACAGTGTCACATACTGCCGCCACCAGTGCCAGTTCATCCAGGATCCAGCGGACACATACCGCAAACGAATTCGGCTCACCGTAAGAATCCACACGCTTACTCCACGATACATTGCATAGCAATAACATGTGCAGCCGAGGGAGGTGATTTTCACGCCGAATCAGCTCCAGTAAATGAGCATTAATTAACAGCGGTTCCAGACGCAGGGGCGTTGCACAATATGGATCGTAAATCAGCTCATTGGAAGTGTTTTGGTAAATGATGACCTTAGTCTCAAAAGTCCAGCATCTCTGCAGGCAGACTGCAGGAATGATCTCCCCACCGCAGCATTCGCCGGGTAAACGGAGAATATTCGCAATCCTGAGTGAGATATGAAAAGAGTCCCAGTATCTGCTTACTTTACGGACGTAAGCTTGTTCCGCGGCATTGAGACACTGGAAAACTTCTAAATGCAGATGGTGCGGGAGTGAGCTGAGAGCCATGTCAGGTCCGGATGGCGTCTCAATGTCCACATGGGATATAAAGGCGTCATCCACTACAGAAGCTTTCTGCTTATGTCCCTGTGTTGGATTTCCGGTGGTTGATTTCTCCAGTAAACGTGCTAGTGTGTTCGCCTGAAACACAAAGGACATCTTCAGCTGAATTTATGAATACAGCTTGTTACCGGCAGTGTCTCTCAGTGTCCCAATTTTATATCGAAATACTTTACTTGCAATGAGGCATATCGTTCTGTTACTATATATTGCTTAGAGCATTCTTAGGTTACTTACATTCAGTGTCCAAGGAACAATGCGATTCCGGCAATCAAATCGACGGCGAAATTTGTCGGTGATCTTCATAACGGACAGTTTATTGTCCCTGATTCCAGTTGCCATCATGCCGTATGTCATACACTGATCATTAAACACATCGATCAGCCGTTGTTTAGCCGAGTCAGAGTTGCCGATGTACCGCGGTGGCAAATCGAGTATCTGCTTGTCGATGTCTTCTCCATCTAGAAATGCATATTCGCTCCCTGAATGCCGTCGAATACGTTCAGTGGACACGATGGAGGTGAATGGGCCATCAGGCAGTGCCATCCTGACAAGACCATACGATCCCCTCGCAGGTAAAAAATCGTTTTCCGACTCAACCAAATGGTAATCCACCAGGATACCATCGTACCATTTCGCCGGTTCCGTCGGCTTTAATCGTCGAAGTACCTCCACAGATAACTCCAAACTCTGCTGTGATTTGACATTTTTGTCGTGGACGTACAGCATATGGGAGAATCCCTTCCATACAGCCGGATGATAAATATCGCCGAATGGTACTAACTGTGATCCGCCACCGCATCCGAAATCAATTTGTAAACCATTTTCCGCGCTATCAACCACCTTGCCGTGGTGTAACAATCCGTCCTCTCCATGAACATCAACGTAATGCCATTTCCGTTCGCTCAATGCTGTGTACATAAAACCCATTTAAAAAACTTCTGCGTTCGAAAAAAAGCTGATGCTGACTGCTAATGTTGGTTGTTCGTATAACGCAGTCTGGGCGTGTGCGGCAGGATGTTGTTATCGTTAACCTCACGAGCGAAACAACTCTCAGAGTAAGGAATTCTAGAATCCGGATGTCTAGCCTACATATCGCGAAGCTGCCGACCGTAATTAACGGTGTATTTTTGGAATGTTCTTTATAAATTGTAGTTTGGTGGTATGATACGAGCTTTTGAAACAATCGACTCATCGTCACCCTTCTCAACTCGCCGTGCGAAACAGACAATAAGGCGGATACTTGGTACCCGTAAAAGTGGACCAGAAGGCTGTATATATCGCTACATATAACATTATCGAAGAAGTCGATTTTCGGCATCCGGGATATAAAGTGCATTATATTACTTTGTAATTACAGTACATGGACTTCTGCTTATGACGGAAACTCATGTACAAACACATGGGGTTTGTCACATGCATGTGACAAACATCAACGACGAAAAACCGTACCATGGTTCGAGTACATACAGGCGTAAATTACAAGCCACCCTGAGTTGTTATACTTATACAGCTTGAATGACAGCATCACCAACACAATAAAAGGCAAGCGAAATTGTAGAAGTCCAACTTATTGTTAAGAGCGTACTAGTTCAAAAACAAAGCGCATGGTGGTGTCCCTTTTGCAAACATCGCATACAAATCCAGGAGTTCCAATATTCTACAGACTGTATGCAGGAATCGATCTGCTACTTGGTTCATGTTAACAGTTCGCCACTGGTCTGTGATACTTACCAAGAAAGCTCAATACACAAGATCTCATAAGTGCAGACCCTGAACAAACTGTGTAAGGTCAGTTTAGTCAGCTTACGCACATCCAGATGATCGAGATGGTTCGCCGTCCACTGCAGTCCACGGAAGTTGACATCTTCACGGGGATCAGCACTTTGTCTCTCGTGTAGAATCTGCAACATCGAAGACAAATGATAAACACATTGCTACCTCTGCAGTTGAAACTGCCTGGTTCTTACGTTTAACAATCTCCGCGTCATATCAGCCGAGCGGCCCATCATCCAAGCCGACAACCGAGCAAAGTCCGAGTCATTCAAACCCGGCAGACTGTCGTCCATCAGGCGCCACATGGACTCGACTGTCATACAGCGCTCTTCTGCGACACATCCACTAGTAACATGCACGAACGCTGAATCGGCTGACACCTCGTCATCCCTGGATCTGTTAAGTACGAAGCTGACGTTCTTCACAATTAACGTATCACACACTGCCGCAAACAATGCCAGTTCGTCCAGCATCCAGCCGACGCAGACTGCAAAGGAATCCGGTTCACCGTACGAAGCCGGCCGCTTACTCCACGATACGTTACACAGCACGAACATATGCAGCCGAGGGAGTTGATTTTCGCGTCGAATCAATCCAGCACTTGAGCACCGAGCAACAGCGGATTCCGTTGCGGGGACATTGCACAGTACGGATTGCCAATGAATTCGGAAGAATTCTGGTAAATTACCATCTTTGTTTGAATAGCCCAACACCGTTGCAGGTATATTACAGGGACGATATCCCAGCCGTGACGTTGTTGGGGCAAACGGAGAACATGCGGAGTACTCTGTAGGGTCAGAACCGAATCCCAGTGGCTGTTGACCTGGCGAACTGTAGCTTGTTGAATGGTATCGAGACACTGGAGAATGTGTATAAGCAGATGCTTCGGGAGAGAACTGAGAGTCGTGTTAGGCCCTGAATGCGTTTCAGTGTCAGCATGCGGTTCCAGTGCTTCATCCACCACGGAATCCTTCTGATAACGTCCCTGTGTAGCCTTCCCCGTGGTTGATTGCTCCAGTAAACGTGCTAGTGTGGTCGCCTAAAACACATACGATATGCTCAGCTACTTACGAATTGCTGATCTCCATATCTCTCACAATTGTTAGTGTTTTTATTCAACCGATTTCAAACCGAACTATTTTTTTTCATATGCAACGAACTACAACGTAACGTAAGTATTTCTCCGTATGTTGTATTGTTAGGTTGCCCTTACGTTCAGTATCCAAGGAGCCATTCGATACCGGCGGTCAAATCGCAGACGAAATTTGTCGGTTATCTTCAAAACGGACAGTTTAATTATCATTGATTCCACTTGCCATCATGCCATATGTAATACACTGATCATTAAAGACATCGATCAGCCGTTGTTTATCCAACTTGCCGCTGTACCGAGAGGGCAAATCAAGTATCTGCTTGTCAAAGTTTCCGTCCTCTAGCATCTGGCTAGTGAGATATGCATTCCCATTCAATCGAACACGTTCAATGGATACGATGGCGGTGGTGAATGGACCATTAGGTAGATCAATTCGAACAAGCGCATACGATCCTTTGGCAGGTAGACAACCCTTTTCCGACTCAACCATATGGTAATCCACGAGGATAGCATCGTACCACTTGGCCGGCTCCGTCGGCGTTAATCGTAACAGTGCCTGCACTGGTGACTCCAAGCTCAGCGGTGATTTGACTTGTCTATCGTGGACTAATAGTATACGAGTGAATGTTTTCCATGTAGCCGGATCCGGATGGCAGATATTGCCGAATGGGACGAACTGTGATACAGCACCGCATCCAAAGTCGATTAGTAAACCCCTTTCCGCGATATCAACCACCTTGCCGTAGTGTAACAGTCCGTCCTCACCGATAACATCTACGTAATACCATTCCCGTTCGCTTAATGCTGTATACATATTTAATCCCATTTCGAAAGTCCTACGTTCGAGAAACAGCTAATGCCTATCATGTGTGGTAAAGAATATTGAGTTGATAATGCTGGTTGTTAGCTTGTCGCAGTCGTGTGGCAGTAATGACATTATCATTAACCTATACAGCGAAAGTGACCTATCGGCTATGGTTAAGCCATTCCGGAATCCGGATGACTAGCCTATTTATCGAGAAATATACCGAATCGTTCTTCTTCTTTTCGCTGATACAAATAGTTTATAGTACAATTGATTGAATTTGATTCATCGTTTATTCCGTGCTCGCTCGTAGAGCGAAACATTGCGGATACCCGTAAAAGAGAATCAGAAGGCCGTTTACCTGCCCGCTCCCTGTACAGACACGCTTTTCCCATGTAATTTTCGCTGCACATATCGAAAAACATGGTTTTCGACATTCAGCATGCAAAACGTAGTATATTAGCTCCATTTTCAGTTCACAGTCTTAACTCTTAAGAAACAAAGTGCCGTTTCCTGAAACGGCTTGACAGAAAGCCTTACATACGAGATAAAAGAAATGAACGAGAAAGCTAGCAGGTAGCTAGCAAGTAAGGTTGAAATTGGACAGTTTTAACCTTCAAACGGAGCCAACAGGAAGTGAAAAAACTCCAACACAATGTTGTTGCGAGGACAAGTATTACGGCCCTTATGTGAAACTGATTTTGCAAAGATATCGATCACTTCGTAAATTCCGGAGTTCCAAGAATCAACGCGGTTTCGGGGATTGTGTAGTACATTTGTTACATTTACGCGTGCACACACAGGTGAGTATTTTTACAGAATCGGAAGCGACACACGACAAAGGGCATTCCAATCAATTCAAGCCGACAGTACTACCTATTTATGCTTTTAGTTACCCTCTGAAATATCCTGCAGGACCAAAGATGATACTATAAGAATACAATGCAAACTCAACTAGATTGTAACTGCAGAAACGGTGCATACACCTATCCAATAACCCATTTGCATAAACTCTTTAAGATCCGAGGGTACGCAGTCCGCATAGTTTGCTCTGGCCCAGGCTCCGCTAGCGTCGCATTTTCTTGTCATTTTTTCTGTTAGAGCAGAACATGTAAAATTCTGTAGAATTAGAACCCGAATTTGCGTTAGCTGATAATCCGCATAAATATCGAATTTTTATTCAACTGTTGCGCATTGTGATAGATATGTGACTTGTTTATTCTTATTCGTACAAAATGTGACTGCTAGTACTGTATGTATGAACTCCATCAAAACGTTTCCATATTGTACGCAATCTGCTCCACCGAAAACAAAAACAACGCAAGTGACTTACTGGCGGAATCCAGGCCTATTATTTGAGGGCAGTACAGGGAAGCGTCTGTGTTCTTCCTTGTCGCAGGCCAGCAGATCTTTCCTTCAGCTCTCCCTTACACCCGCCATCTGTCAATATAAATTCAATCAGCCCTTGTTAATGTAATAAATAAATTGGGTTACGTTACCTGTACATGCGTCATAAAGTTAAAATACATTCTATATTGTAGAAGCCTGTCGTGGTCATCCGCAAATATCAGAAAAATCGTTTTCTTGGGCAGACTGTTATATACATTGCGTGGACCTTTACTGAATGTGACATACATCGTCCGGAAACGAACCCATCTTACAATTTTCGTGTAAAATTGTAAATATCTATTACTTTTTTGAAACGCGACCACTTGGAGTGCTACCATGAGCGTTCTAGATCTGTTATCACATATGCACAATAACGGTTTACCTGTAGCTTCGAGCAAATTGTTTTCCTTCAGCATCTGCTTGCACGCGTTTGCCGTCACGAGGGGATTCCATTCTGCCCGGGCATACCCATTGACGGGTTCACTGCCGGTCAACGCCATACTAGTACCCTGCGTCGTCGCTTGTGCGGTGGTCCCGTTGACTCCCGGTTGCGGTGCATACCCGGTGACAGGCTCACTGCCAGTCAATGCCATACTGTAACCCTGCATCGCCGCTTCTGCGGTGGTCCCGTTGACCTCCTGTTGCGGTGCAACCGTCGTCCCATCTGCTGGCGCGATTACAACTGTCGAGTCCTGTGACGCTTCTGTAGTGGCGTGTGCTTCATCGTCCGTGTTTTCCGGACAGTACCGCTCTACGAAGCCAGGTAAATATTACGTTGTCTGTGTTTCCGCCATTACTGTAATGATTGCCCATGGTTTCGGTGTAACACTTTTTGTTCAACTGGACATACTACAGTGGATTCAATTGATCAATTTTGATTTCTCGGACGTTATTGCTACCACATAATTCTTAACAGAAATTCTTTTCATACTGTATAGCTGGATAGTTTTGACTCACCTTGTTCATTGACGTCATGTCCAGTCTCTTGCAGAAACTGCTTACATAACCATGGCGGGGGTCGAGGTTTTTGTGGATAGGGTTCTTGTGGAACGTCAGGCGCATCAGTATTTTGGGAATCGTACGTCTAAAAATGGCTCAGGTTTGTATAATCCAAGTTTAATTAAACCGTACCCGTTGTGAGCGAGAAAACAGCAATTAAACTGGGAGCTTAACAAATTTTCATATGTAAACGGATTTGCATTTGAAAGAAAGTCCGTAACTGATAAAAAAGCATTCGGATGATATTTTTCTGTCAATACGCTGAACATTCGCCGTATTTACCATGAACTAATGTACGGATATAGAGCAGTAACGTATTATTACCAGTATTAATAGTACAAATTCACATGCGCGAATCAGACATAACCACAAGCTGCCGCCGTTCCTTATAAGTATACATATTGTTAAAACTTTATTCGCTTTCATGTTAATTTTTACATTAATCAATTGCGCTTTGGCAGAGACTACCATGACGTAAATTAAAGATTCTACAGGCATCTTGTGTTGTTAAATTACCTTCATGCTGTTCTTCGGATATTGAAGTCCCCGTGCGTTTGTGAGTATTCGGATGAGTTTTACTTTGAATATGCATATGTAAGATTATAAGCGCTTTTAAGGTCTTGCGTAAGAATTCACGTTTTAGTTTCGTTAGTTTATCTTTTATTTAAGTTAATCGTTTGTTACTTTTTACGCGTGACGTTTATCGGGTTCGCATTTCAGAAACTGCACGTAATTAAAACTCACCGATCGGCGCGCTCTCCCTAGCAGCGTTGCCGTCAACATGCTTTGTTCTGCATTACATCCCACACATATTCCCAGAAAAGCCACGAGTATGATCCTCATGGTGAAAGTGTTTTTTTGCTGGTCCTGAGTAAATGTGCACAAATGCGAGAAACTTTTAGTGTAGAACTTTCAAGAAATATAGTACTCTATATGTATATCGTGTGGGGAGCCAAAAGGCCCGCGTTTCGGTATACCAGGCTGGAAATAGCGAAGGCTGGATCAAATTCTATACTCGTGTGCCTTGCACTATATGCAACGTAAACCGGGGAAAGCATCAACCCGTAACTTTCTCGTGTGATTACTATTTAGCTTACGCCGTGGTATCTCCCAAATGATTGTATCATAAAACCACACAGTTTTCACGTCAACTGGTCCAAGTTGGATCAGTACGATTACACTGTTGTTCACAATCAAAATCTGTCCATCAGATCTGAAAGCGTTATAGCAGTAGACATTCATTATTTGCTTAGTTGTTTTTCGTTTGAACACAGTCCGTTTAAACTGCATCTGCGGATGAATTTGCCTCTTGTTAAGCACAATAATCTCCCAGTCATCGAATCACAGCGGCTCGTTATCTAAGCCGATACTTCCGAACAATGTCCGAGACAGTGAAACACGGCAGACTGTTGTGCAGCAGCCGCCCCATGGATTTTACTGTTATGCAGTGCCCTTAAGTGCGACTCTTAATGAATAGTAATAATGTTACGAACGCTTGCTACTGATGCTTCCAAGAAGTACGTGGTTTGTTCCACTTTTCCCGGAAAAGGTCACCCAAGGGCAGACAGTGTGTGTTTTTCTGCAAAGTTCCTAGTTTGTATCCTTATGTGCATTCGAGTTTAACGCCATATAAATACGCTTTTTAAGAAAGGGTTGTGGTGAAGCGATGCGAAAACACCGCCCATACAGTCGAAGACGACCTCGTGAAATAGCCTGTACCTTGGTAAACATTGGTTCACGGCTCCACGCGAAGCAACAAACGTACCCAAACTTCTGCGCTGCTTGTGCTGCGTTGCTTCGCTCAAGTTCGTTCTTCCATTCGCTCCATGGCTTTCCAGTCTTGACGCCATATTCATCGTACTGCCAAAGCTGCGGTGTAAAAAACACTTCTTTTGTTGTCACATGTGTCTGATCCAAAGATCTACAAGCAGTATCGTGGGCGTTTTATTCCGATGACACCGGCAGCAGCTGGACGTGAAAATTTAGGATGGAAACAATCTTACGTTCGGGCACGTAATAACTCAGTAACGACGCAAGGTCATTTTTTTCCACACGTACCAGTATGCATGTCAATTCGTAACATCGTTGGTACGAACCTTTGCGAAGATGTTCTGAAACTTGAGAGCTATGGAGCACGCTCCAGCGCAATGTTTTGACCCATTCCTAATGGGTATGCCGGTAACCACATACGGTAAACAGACCGGATATTTGTAAATAATTTTCCCCGGTGTCAACCACTGTGCCATAATTTCTACATACCAGTGAAACAATCTGTCCTCTCTTCGCGAATATCTACGTCATACCATTCATTCCCGCTCGATTAATGCCATGTACAGACTACAGATACAGGAAAACATTTTAAAACCTCTTCCGTTCTAAAAAAAGCGCTAGTTAATGTAGACTGTTAATGGTACTGCAGTCTTACAATCAACTTGATCTTTTAAACCGCTACAGGATAGCGTAGCGGAAAAAACGAGCAGGTCATCACGGGGGTTGGGTGACTAGAGATGAAAAATCGTTCGCCCGAGCGAAAACGAACTAAGCGAAACGAAAGTTTCGCTTGGTTTAGCTTTAAATTTTAAAAGGTTTTTTAGTTTTCATTTCGCTTAGTTTTTGGATCTGACCAGTCAGTTTAGCTTAGTTTTCA
>JAQGAU010004254.1:0-11881 GCA_034698045.1 Paramacrobiotus richtersi | reverse complement strand
CACTGGAAGATGATCGTCTGGAGCAAGAGGTGAGCATTGACATGAGTGATTATGGAGGTTAAGTCTTGACATGTTGTGGCCAGGCACAATCCGTTCGGGATGAGTTTTACGCCGAGAATCTCGCTGCACGCACCGAACTCATGCACCACGTGGATGTGGCGTGGGAGGTGGTGGAGTGGGTCGTCAAGGAGAAGAAGAAGATTATGATCCGCTCGCAGATGCCGCACGATAAGGAAGCACTAAAACAGGTTGGTAGAATGAATGCTGTTTGTATGGTGATGTGAAATGGTTTCAGCTCAGTGACTAGATTTCCGGTTTTCGCATGAGTTGTATAGTAGGGTGTATCAGTTTCGTTTAGTGTAGATGAGGGAAGACACTGCCCCTCACTGTGTTTCAGGCTATTGGCCCGCTGTTCGGCGCCATGGACGAGATTGGCAAGTGTCCGGAAGATGATCTGGAGCTGGTGCACAAGTGTAAAATGGCGGCACTGGTCATTGCGCCCAGTGATTTGGCACGTGGAGGCAAAGAGCGCAGTCGAGCCATGGATGTGTAGGTTGCATTCCCTGCTCTCTTTGTGGTGAAATGGCTTCGTTCAGATAGTTTTTCCACCCCTCGATGTTCAAATTAATCTGTAGAACCTATCATACACTGAAAGAGCTGCAGTGTGTGCTGGATGATCGCTGGGAGATGATGGCCGCTGAGAGGATCAGCGTTATCAGCCAGATCCAAGACATGGTCACCGCCATCTGGACGGAGGATGATCCCTTTCTGCAGGAGTGGACACACTGCCATTTGGACAAGAAATCTTCACAGCGAAGGTATATTGAGTTTAACTGCATATCCAGTTGCTTAATTGGTTCATTGACCGCTACTCGCTCCTCCCCGTTAAGTTCTTTTCTTATCGCAATTTGACACTCCGACGTGTTTTTGATGGATTTCACCCAGCAGAACATATTTCCGTATGTCGGTCGTCATTATTACGCATTCGACGGCGTTGTTCATTAGAAACCTTCGTAAATGCGTTCTGATCACGGAACACAACTTTTCCTTGCACAATATATTTGCCACATGTATTTTGAACCTAACATGTGTCTCCGGTTGAAGATGTCGTCTGTGTGCCATCGGGAAACACATGCTGGCCTACGAGGACCTGTTGTTCCGCACGATGGTGACGACCACGCGTGAGACCAGTGCTGAGGAGGGCGAGAGTAGTGTCGAGTCCATCCAACGCCATACCGCCTGGCGCCGCAATCTGACCAATCTGGATGATGAGGAACGCGATACCACGTGGTCGGTGGGGGATTTTGAGAAGGTCTGCAAGGCCATGATGGCCTATGTTAACCAGAAAAAGTGCCCGGATCCGGCTGACCCCACCCAACGGACCATCAAGAAATACGAAGAATGTCAGTGCGGTATCAGTAATTTGTGCTTTTCTCGTTTTTATATGATGTGGGTATTTTGCTAAAAGCATTGTAGAATTATAAAAAATTTTATAGTTTTATTATTATATTTTTATTATTTTATTATTATTATTTTATTTTTATTATTAGTCTTTATTTTTTGATTCTGCGTATCAATTCATTTTATACTCGTAATTTTGTACTGAAAATCTAGATTCTTGTTTCCCGAATTTTTGTCGTTTTTGGGTTGTGGATTTCGAGAATGTCTTATTCATTTTTTAGTGTATCTAAAAGCGAAGGATGACTGGGATAACTTCCAACTTACGCTGGACGCTATGAAACAAGAGTACAAGGTAGTGAGGTGTAATCATTCTGCACAGTAACAGTCAGTCGGCAAATGTGAAGATCTTCAGTAATCGTTGTAAAATTTGTTTAATTGGTTAATTTATTTTGATTTTTTATTAATTTATTTGCTTGTCGTTAGTTGGTGTTGAACTCCGGTATACTTAAGGGAATGTTGTCTGTCATTGTGGTAGGCGTGGCGGAACGTCTGGCTGGGACTGCACGATGAAGCGTTCGCCTTTGACCAGCTGGCGCACTGCACGTTACGCCCCCATCTGGCTAGCGATGCGGACCAGGAACTGCTGGACACGATGGATGGTAAGGAGGACCAGCGTTTCCGTGAACGATGGCGCATCCTGCCAGCCGAGACACTGGTGCATGAACGCTTGGCGGAGCTGGTGGAAGCGTCTCTCGGAGTGACGCAGCGGCTGACGGTTGATGAAACACGGTTTCGATACATCCGGAATATGTACGATGTGAGTACAATCGGTTTCTTTCGGTAGTAGTAGAATATGTTGGTCTTTTTTTGTGGTTATTTTTATGTTGACAGCATCTGTTTCGTTAATTTTTAGTAAATTTTTTTAATTTGAAATTTATTTATGTAAAGTTAATTGGTTTGTAAAGTTCCTGTCCATTTGTTCGTGTTTAGTTGTATTTTCTGTCTGAGGCCGTTTGTTTTTGGTTTTTCTTCATAACTAGTTTTGCGCTTATTTTGAACACAAATGGCAGGTTAGTTTGCATTTCGTATTATATTTAATATTTTGACTTTATCGCTAGTGTAATGATATATTATAGGGGGCGTGGCGCAAAACCCTTGGAAACATGTTTGAATGATGTCTTTAGGCTTCCCGCTTTACTAATCCGTATTGTGTTGACTTGTAGGGATACGTCAACGCCGAGACCATCCAGGCACGCGACTGTTGCGTGTGCTACGATCCCGTCCAGAAGAAATGGGCACTGTTCCCGTGCGGTCATCTAATCTGTCGGGAATGCTTGTAAGTGATTATTTTCATGTTCATACTCGGTACCGTGGTAAAACTGATGTGTTTGCGGTTAGGAAAAGTTTGGAAAAAGTCCACGGGCACATGGGCGCCATGCCCTGTCCCTCCTGTCGTAAAGTGGCCAAATTCACCGAGATTCTCGATCCACACGGTATCCGATCCCGTAGTGAAGATGATCCGGGCACGGAACTTGTGCAGTTGCAGTTGGTGAGTTTGAACGGTTTGAATCGTATGTCGAGATCATTTTTTTGGAGGATTGGTGTGGTTTCTTTAGAGAGGAACGCCGCAGAAGATTGAAGCGGTGGTGCGGACGATTTTCGAGGTGAAGCTGAAGGATCCGACGGCGAAGATGCTCATCTTCTCCGAGTATGCCGATGTTCTGGAGGATTATTGTCGGGTGCTGCAGCGGAATGATTTGGGCGCGGTTCGGGTCAAAACCAAGGAAGACATTCCGGTAAGTTTGGTGGTCGATGAGAATTTGATTGGTTGGTTTTGTTGCGCCTTAGTTTCAATCTTGTAGTGAAGTTTTGATCAGAAATGGGCAAAAGAAGCGCATCAGGTCATAAAAAGGTTATGTTCTTCGACATGGTTGATCATTTTGTTTTACCGTCAAATAATTTTTGAACAAGCATTTGACTGCTTGGTGAAGGTTAGTCAATTGAATGGGAGACGACGCACGCTAAACTGCCATTACACTACGGTTTTCCCTGATTACTATGACATTCGCCGTTAAGATTAAACAAGTACCTATCAGCCTTTATCAGTTATCTTTGATTGGGTTGTTTCATAATGTCAGGAGCCGTGTCGAAGTTGTACATTGTTGCCAAACGTTGTGGTGCATTTGTAGGCTAGTATTGAGCAACTGCGCAATGGAGACGCGGATATCCTCTTGTTACCGATCGCCCTGGGCGGAAAAGGCCTGACCATCATCGAAGCATCGCACGTCTTCTTTCTGGAACCCCTGATCAACAGGGGAGCGGAACTGCAAGCCATCGGGCGTATTCATCGCATGGGACAAACCAAGTCAGTAACATGCTGCGATTCATCTCTGTGATCTTAAAGTTCCTATTTAACGTCGCAAACTAGTAGTTTTGCCTCTAGAAACACTACTTGATGAATAACAGTTGATAATACTCATAATAGTAGTCTAAAAGCGATGTTATGGGTCCTTGGTTGTGGTTTTGACAAGTGTCCGTTTCTATGCTTGTAGGCCGACATTTGTCCACAAATTCATCGTGCAGGGGACGATCGAAGAGCGGATGCATAATTTGATGTCCGGGATCGGTCAGGCGGATAAGTTCACCGAGAAGGAACTCACATTACGCCAGGCGTTGAATCTCCTACAGAGTACCGGCTTCCAGGGTCCCGAGGAGGATGCGTGGAGTGCTCTGGAACCCCTGGCCGCGTCCGACACCGAGGACGCTGCCAGTGAGGACGAGGGCTCGGATGACGAGGAATCGGAAGAGTGAAGTGTTGTTGTTGATGGTTATGAGCTGGATAGTGCGGAAATGGATTTTTTTTGACATTTCTTGTTACATTGGTTTTTCTTTGTGGATTTGTGTAATCGGTTGATAGTTCCTGTTGAAGATTTTGCATTTTCTGAACAGATCTTGTATGGATAGTATTTTTAACTGATTTCTTATACAGAACTGGATTTCTTGGCAATTATTATTGTTTTTTGACGGTCCATGGATTTTCCTTTGTGAATTTTGTATTCGGTTGATAGTTCCTGTTGAAGATTTTGCATTTCTGAAAAGATCTTGTATGGATAGTATTTCTAACTGATTTCTTATACAGAAATGGATTTCTTGGCATTTATTATTGTTTTTTGATGAGCATGGATTTTTCTTTGGATTTTGTATTCGGTTGATAGTTCCTGTTGAAGATTGTGAATTTTCTGAACAGATCTTGATGGATAGTCTTTTTAGCTGATTTTTTATGCAACGAGATACGTGTAGTAATTGTTAAGCAATGGAAGTAAATGATGTCACTGACAGAAACAAATTAATGATATTACAAAACCGTGTTTTTTTGTGTATTATTAAGAACGAACATCGAATTTCTTCACATCAATCAATCACATGGAAACTACTTACTTATATTGTCCCCAATGATAAATGTGGATGAAAAAGAAAACGGTATTTTTTATCAAGTCGGTAGAATGTTTCAAACCCCCTATCACCGCAGAGCCAGAGACGTTGACAATTTAGGGTACTTTATTTTTTTCAGCCGCAAAGCAAACGGGCGTCGGTCAAACCGCTTGCGGGTGCCGAACTGGTCAGTCGCGGCCGGCTCACAGTTGACAAATCCGCTTAGCCATTTTCTCCGCTGTCTGGAACGACAACAGTTCATGTGATGTTAAATTTAGTGGCAATGCTTGTTGACTGTCGAATACTTTTCGTCAATTTCATTGCATTTTGACCGGAACTGACTGTTGTGAATCTTCTGACGTGTCAGTTTTCTCTGTGTAAAATGGGTGAACGAGCGTTCCTCACCAGCAAAGCGCTGAACTTGATGTACAAAATCCCAACTGAAAACTTCAGCCAAGAACCGTTTGTTAGCTTTGCTGACACCGACACGGCGCAGCACGGATGTCGCTACAAAGCCAACCTTATCGTGGACCGACACCCAGACTACCCGGGTATCCCTCCATCAACCTGGACGATTACCCTGTCGATCCTGGACGCCGATGGGAAGATGTGGGAGGAGGTGGTGCCCCGGCCGGAGAACCTGATGAATCCCCGTCTCGTCCTGGTGGCGTGGCGCGTCCATCTGGGGAAAAACGACATTACAGTGGATTCATTCCGTGGGGATTGCTACTGGCCCACTGGACCCGAGGGATCGCAACAGGAGGACAGTGTGTCCGTCAGGGAGTTGCTGCGAGGTCGCTACGTCGGGGATGAGTATACTCCCGGTCTGGACCGCGACCCGGGTGTCTATGTGTTGGTTAATTTGACGTTTATCGTGGAGAAGAGTCAGCAGGCCCCTACAGACACATTCCATGCTTTGGAGGCAGTGTACGGCTCCAACATGCTGGCGGACTGCACACTGGTCAGTAGTGGGCGTGAGTTCCCCGCCCACCGCGCCATTCTGGCCAACCAGTCGTCCGTGTTGGTGGGCATGTTTCACAACCAAGTGACGGACAAATCACTGAGAATCTGGACGGATCTGTCTGCGAATGTGGTGGATGCACTCCTGCAGTTTGTGTACACGGGAAAAGTGAGCAAGGCGGATGGACAGCTGGATATGTTGTGGATGGCGGCTGATCAGTATGACATGCAGCATCGGAAAGAGGCGTGCCAGTGGCGAATGATGGGGTCTGTCACCAAAGGGAACGCCGTCCGGTACTTGTGTTTTGCGGAGAAGCACGGACTGCAAATGCTCAAAATGAAGGCCGCAAAGGTCATTAGTCGGGAGCGCGTGAGGTCCGTAATTTGTAGATAGAGATTGTTTTGGTGTTGCATATGCACAACTTTCGATTCGATGAAATCACTATAATCGTCTGTTTGGTTTGCTGTGGTTCTGTATTATACGGCATGGTTTGTTACTTTTTTTACAATGCATTGGAATTTGGAACCATTTTCTATTGTTCTTGATGTGAATAACTGGAATAAACTGTTACGAGTCAGTCTGAAGAGAAGAGGCGTACCTACTCGTTGACCAACCAATCAAAACGAATTATATTTCCATAATACAGCTAACTACCAGTATTACAGAGTGCCTTGTCAAAATCGTTTCTTTATTGAAAACCACACACCATCCCAAAGAAAACAACTACAAGCAGCGCCACGTACAAACATGCGCGCCTCTTCCATCGCCAGAAAAGCCGACAAGCCAAAAGAGAATAAATTAAAACCAGCTAAAAATCGCTGTGAAATTGCACACTTTTTGAAAAAAAGACCCGCCTCCTTTTTCTCAAATGGACAAAATACATCTCGACACTGCATCGTTGATCGGGGGGCGGTCGTTGCACAGTAAAAGGCCCAGTTCGCTGTTTTTTTCGAAAACAACTAAGAGACCGAAAAAAAAGATAAAAACTCTGGAATAATAAAAAGAAAAACTCTCTGCATTGTGTCACACATGTTTTCTCTCCCAACAGCTGCGGGATATCAAAGCACAAAAATGTAGCAAAATCATGACATCCCGGTTGTTTCGTTTGGATGGACAATCCATGTACACACCACGCAGTTTGATCAAGGGCGGTGAAAACTAGAAGATGGAGAAAAACCACGATTAGACAAATTTATCAAAAAAACGTTGAAAATGTTATTTATTTAAAAACAATTACAAAGAATTCACATTTGTCCAACGTGTGCAATCAAAAAATGCAACTGTTGAGAGAAAAAACTTTCAAATCATAATACTGTATTTTTTAAGCATACCATCTAAATGTGAATTAATAGGAATATTTATTTCTTAATTAACTAAACATTAAGTATTTTTAACTGCAATTAATGTATATTAATTCATATTTAAATAAATAATTTTTTGTCAAAAACATCAGATTACCGTGTATACTGTTTACTGCCTTCGTGGACTTCCATTTCGGCTTTCTTGTAGTCGTTTAACTCTTTGCGAATGGCAGCCTAATGAGCACACAAACCGTCATAAGTATCAAACAAACTAAGTGAGATTGAGAAACGACACGTGCAACCAAAAGCAATGTTTAACCCTACACACAAAACTGCAAATTACTATAACCGATACAAAATCCAGCGCCGTAGACCATGTAAAATACAACAGTTCGCCAAAACTTGTACTCACTTTGATATCATTACAAACGCAGTTAGGAAAAAACAGAATTACAAAACGGACAGACTAGTGAAAGAGTTGCGCATAAAAATGGATTCCATTTTATTATTTCAATAAAAAGACAGAAACAAGAAATAAAACGATATCAAATCCTAATTTCTATAAACAAATATTATAAAATAATTATTCCCATAAAAACCTCAAAATCAGTGGAAAAAATGCTAATTCAATAAACAAAATATTATAAAATTATTATTTCCATAAAAACCTTAAAATCAGTGGATAAAATGCTAATTTCAATAAACAAAATATTATAAAATAACTATTTCCATAAAAACCTCAAAATCAGTGAAAAAATGTCAAAACCCTGTAGCGCAA
Organism: Paramacrobiotus richtersi; assembly: GCA_034698045.1. NCBI lineage: Eukaryota > Metazoa > Tardigrada > Eutardigrada > Parachela > Macrobiotidae > Paramacrobiotus > Paramacrobiotus richtersi. The sequence goes on along the minus strand of JAQGAU010004254.1, from coordinate 4,008 downwards.
CGGTTAAAAAACCTAAAAAAATGCGTTTAACGACAGTCGTACGAAACTACAGGCTAACGACAAAACCGATGTAAATGACTGCCCGGTACCTTATCTTTGGGCGTCAAACGGGTCCAGGGCTTATCGGCCTTCCGGTCCCACTCCTCGATCGGCGTAACTTCCACATAGTCATTAAAGCGAATAATCTTGAGCTCCTTCAGCTCCTCGATGGTCGGACGGAAGCTCAACTATTTATCATGAAAATCAATACATCAGCACAGATCGCTAACGAGTAACGAACTCGTCCAATCAACCGACATACTTTACGCATAAGCTGGTTCTGACGCTCCTTCATGTCAATGGCGTGCTCGTTAGCTTCGTCTGCAACGTAAAGGAACATTCTTGACTCTTTTTCCAGTCAATTATACTCAAAAGTGTTTTGTAATGCTATTGTCAAGTATTTTCTGAAATTCGCTATTTTTGACTTTTTTGATATTCAGAAAATTTTATCGAAAATCGCGCTAGCATAGTAACAGAAAAGACCTGGTATGCTTTCAATTTACACGAAAATCTTTCTAATAATTAATAAATCATCAGATTTATTAACTAACTTTACTGGTTTGTACAAACAAATCTTACCGAAGATTTTTCAAATTTTTTTTTTCCAAATCAGGGAAAATACATCTTTAACATTTTCAGAAATTCGGACAAAAAAATCTCACCGAAGATTTTTCGAAGTCTTTTCAAAATCAGGGAAAACATATCTGCACCATTTTCAAAGATCCATATAAAAAAAATCCCATCGTAGATTTTTCGAAAATTTTTCGAAATCAGAGAATAATTGTCTTTATCATTTTCAAAGATTTGTAAAAAAAATTGCACCGAAAATTTCTCATAAATTTTTCAAAATCAGGGAAAATATATCTTTAATAAAATTTGGATGGATTTAATGTTGATTCTCCAAATTCTATTTGCGCCTTACGTTTTGGAAGACGATTAGCAGTAAACAACATTTTTTTGTATTTTTTTCAGATTTTTTGTTTTAACCATCATTCAATACAAACGTCCATTGACTGTTTATGTACAAAGATCTCCATTATTTTCCCAAAACATTCACCGCTAACAAGAGTTACAATGACGCCACAAACGCATATTACGAACCTTTGATAATGTTGCGCTGTGTCAGCTCTTCCATGGTGGGTCGGAGACTGAGTCGGCTGTAATCAAGCAACACAAGACGGGGGTTGCATAAGACGGTCATTATGGCGCGCGGCTCAACATGACGACTATATCCATTACAGCCAATCAATTTTCTAGTGTCGGCTATCATTCACAACAAATTACACCATCATCCTGCATCCAGACGAATCTGGACGTTTCTAAACGAGGGATCTCCTCTCAACGTATCATTACCCATTCGAGAATTAATCCCTAATCGGTTTTTCCTCTTGGAACAAATTCTATCAATTTTGGAAAGAATTTCGCCAAATTTAGCTAGTTTGCGACGTTTTTCGATAACAAACTCATGTTTCACACTTTAATTTGCTGATTTTAACCCGTTTACCGGTATTCCAAATAAACAACGTATTAATAGCATTTTAGCGTTCAAACTGCCATTTTCCAATAACTTTCACATTGCCGAATAATTTTTGTTTTTTTTAAATGCACCATTTTCTTTAATATTTTCCACATTTTTTTATAAAATAATAGGACTGCTCTTTTAACATTTTGGGTATACACACTTTGCATTTCACGACATACAAAAATTCCACCAAAATCTTCATGAATTTGGTTCTTTTCTTTAACTTGTTCAGTGATTTTTGTAATTTATCTATTTTTTGTTCTGATTAATACTTTTTTAATTCAGTGTAATTACCCGCTTCGAATCAATCACTGCAAATCATTTATTTTGTTCTTATAATATTCGAATTTATCTCGCCTATTTTGTTATTGCGCTGTTCTAGAAATGTTTTTCTTGAGTACAACACGATTAAATAATAATGATATACCTAAACTAATAAATACAACATAAAATAAATAATAATATTAAAATAAATAAAATATTAAATAAATCAATAACAAAAATGAATAAAAATAAATAAAAAATGAATGAATGAATGAATAATAAAATAATAAAAATTGTATTCCAAGGATATTTCGCAAGTTCTTCTCTGAATCTACACACATAAAACTCGGCTATTGCATACACATACCGTTGGAGTCGATTGCCAATCTCGCTGAGCTGCATCTGGCGATCCGGATCCGGCACGACTTCCCGCCCGACGCGCACCTCACTCAGCCGACGCCCGGTACGTTTGGCTTCCAGATGGATGGCCAGTGAATCCTTCCGTATCACACGCCGGCCTAATCCCGAACCTACACCACACATGCGCACATTAGGGGATCAGCTAAACGACCCTCAAGTGCAGCCACGTCAACATCCGATTCGTAATTCCAACTTTACGTTCTGTTTCCCTTCATCACTCGGAATAACAGAGACGTGCGCCAATTTTTAAAGGGATTTTCCACATAATTTTTACCCTGAATTTAATCATTTTTAATCTTTTTTTTTCTTTACCCTACATTTTCTCCTGGTGAAACGCTGAGAATAAACCATTATTATTTGGAATTTGTTGCAAATATCCTAAAATATTCTCAATCTTTATTAGATGTAAATTCATGTAATGTTCAAAATTACATGTAAATTATCCAACTTGAACAAAGTATTACCCGCATAAAAACTGGGAATTTTTTTCTGGATGTTAAGTAATGTAACCAGATTCCAGGTCTTCACCTGGCAAACTGACAACCCACACTTCCTTTTTTCAAATAAAAAAAAATGATAATTCCATCAGGAAACGAACAAACATTTCGTACAACAATCTTTAGAACATTATAAGTTTTTATACCTGTAAGTTTTTTAGAAACTATAAACTTCGTTTAACTGTGTGAAGTTGTCTTATTTATCTTGATCTAGTTTATTTATTTTTCTGATTTAATTTTACAGAAAGCAGTAGTCGACCGAATCATTAGCTTACACCAGCAAAAACTACCCCGACCTCCCACTGACCCCCCTCCCAGCAATTCCCCCCACACTCACCCGTCTCTGACTCGCTGTCCGATTCATCAAAACTGTCATGCGACTCATCACTCTCCATTTCCTCCTCCCTGGGCTCATCGGCCGGCGTCTCCACCAGCAGCGGGACGGGGTACTCTGTAACACGAACACAACACTCTTACATACGCACTCCCGAGGGCATTGCACATAATGCGCCGGTTGATTGGGTGGCCTTTCTCCGTACCATGATTGCGGGCTCCCTCGACGATGGGCAGTGTGCGGGGCGGAGCCACGGGTAATGAGCCCGTCGGCATGGACGGCGCCTCACCGATGATGCCCACACGCCGGCGACTGACGACGCTGGTCTTGGCTGTGGGACTGTCACTGTGGGATTCCTGTGCAATCATAAAGAAAGAAAATTCAGTGCAAAATTCATCGAAAAATACCGGGAAAATGGATAAAACATAGAAAATGTAGTACAGAAAAGTATCATCCACTCGAAGTATTATTAAGTAGGCGTAATCATAAAAAATATATTAAAATATAATTTTATGATTTAAAAACGGTGTTGAAAAATATTATCCACATACTGCTTTATAGAAAATACTGTTATACTGTTCTCCTTTGAATTAACATGCAAAGCCAGTTAAAGATCTACTGCCATGATCACCGAGACAATTTTGAGTTAATTAGCATACAAAATTACAGAAAAATCTTTCTAACGGTAATCACACATCAAAATGTGCAGAATATGGTAGAATTAACACAGCACAAGGAAAGATAAGATACCAATCAGAAACAAACAATTATCATTACAAATATCCCTATAATTTGCATTGTAATAATTACATGTTGCATTGCGGCCGGCTCATTCATCACAGACGGACTGGCGGATGTCATGGCGCTGGTAATGACATGTGTCGTGCTGGTAAAGAGGGCGTGGCCTACATCAAACAAACAACAACAAGAGT
>JAQGAU010004253.1:0-11883 GCA_034698045.1 Paramacrobiotus richtersi | reverse complement strand
TACCATAACCATTACCAGTACCAGTACCAGAACCAGTACCAGTACCACTGGTAGTACCATGAACTATCAGTACCCGTAATAATTATTGTAATTGAGCAAGCTTGTTTCGCTAGGCGTACGCGTGGTACCTTTTTGTTATTGTTTAGAAACTAATAATAGTTAGATGCAAATAAAAATCGCGCTATAGGGGTTACTGAGTGTCTGCTGGTAAGCAGGATGCCGGAAGTGGGAAGCCAGAAGTGGGAAGAATCTCGGTCGACGGACGACCCGGAAGAGATGCGGAAAACTATTGGCAATCGCCAATAGTACTGACAAGTACTGTATTTATTATTTTAGATACTTTACGTCCGGATTTGATTGTAAAGTCCCTCCAGACTTGCTGCAGTCATTTACAAGCAGAACTGCTGCAGAAGTAATAATCTGGGCAAGGACCTGGGACTGCCGGAGCATTTTGTCCAGCAACCTCCCTTTTCTGGTAAAATGCGACGGATAACACTGATTTTGCACATAGATTGGTAGAGATTAGGTGAAAGATGATGCGGAGATGAAAATTAGCCTGCGGGGATGGTAACCTGTTGGACTCGAATTTATGTAGACAGTGTGTATCAGTTTCGTAGTGTAGTGGCTGAGAAAAAAATCCTCCGATTTGTTACTGGCTCACGTACGGCACCCGAAAAAATGTGTCTGATCGTTTGACTTTTGTAACTGATTTTAGCGAAAGTTTTTTTTATGTTTACTTTGAATATTTGTTTTTGAATATTCAGAAATAAATTTTTAAACAAAACGTTGCGTGTTTTTACAAACTAATTTGCATGAAAAATGTCGGATTTGTAGTACGGTGGCTCGCTAAGTTGCTGTAATTTGTTTGTTGTGATTGATCAAGTGACGAATAAAGTTATCCGTGAAGAGCTGAGTCTATTTGACGAAACCGATGTACTGTATTGCTTTGTCAAGGTGCGAACGTAGTATAATGACTGATTGGATGCGTGTGTACGGTCAGTCATCAGTAATAATATAATTATTATATCAAGCTGTGAAAGCGTCACTTCCTGTTCAGTTGTTATTGGCGGTATTATAAAATTTGTTTTTATTGAAACCTTTATTGCGTAGTTGGTTAAGTTCGCTTGTGTTTGAATCGGTTGTCTCGGTCCGGCGTCAAGTGCAGGTTAATGCAATAAATAAATACAAGATTTTTGCACAGCCTAAAAAATCGAGTCTACAATGAAAGTGAAACGTATCTGTATGGCGGAGATTGTAGTCTTTGTGAAACTGAATTATGAATATCCACACATTACAAGTATACTTAGGTTTGCTGTTCGAATATCGAGCCGTATATGTTTATGTGTAACCAAAGCAAAATTTAATTTGTTTAGGTAGTTAATTTACGTGATCCGGATTTGACTGAGGTTCCTCTAAACGTTTAAACTAAATTCAACAAACTGAATTGTTTTTATTACGTTTTTTATAACCATAGCAATACATGCGAGCTATAGTTCATATGAAGAAGAATGTAGAACAGTGGCTTGCACCGGTCTCCCAAATCTCGGAGTATTCAAGCTGTCTTTACAATAGGCAGATAATGTTAAAACGGATCGTTGTTTTTCGAATAACACTGCACTCAATATTTGTGTTGCATAATAAATTTGCTCGAGTACGCAAAACCTAGGTTTACTGGCGTATATTATGAAACATGGCACCGGCAGCTGATGTGAGGAACGACGTAGAGTAGCGGTATGCAATATGCAGCAAAACGTCTGCAAGCTGTATTTACAGGAAATTTAGTGCTGCATACGTAATAGGCAGATTAACCGGTTTTTTTTCCCACCAAAGATTTGTCATCAAATAGTGAGTTTTTTCGTAGATGTCAGTAAAAAATCTATGTACGTGCATTTATGAAACTAAATTCGATAAAATATTGCAATTATTGTGTCGATCCCCATTGCAATAAATGCGACAATTGATGCGAAGAATGATGTAGATCGAGGCTTGTTCGACGCGTACGCGACTTCAGTCAAGTTTATCTGCAACCAGTTCAATGTTGAAATTTAAAAAGCGAATTGTTTTTTTCGCCACAGCGCTTATGATTTATTCAGTGTTAGATCTGCTCCAACTAAGCGCGTAAAAAATTATTGGCCTAAATTAAACGAAACTGACTATAACAAATTGAGTTATGGTTATCAATTTTCATTGACTCGTAACAGTAAATCACTAGACCGCTAGCGTGGAGAACGCGGAACAGTGACTGTTTTTACAGCAATGATGTAGTAAGCAAATAATGCATAGAGATAAACGGTTTTTGTATGACACAGTACTGATAATTACATATTTGGGATAAGTTTTTTATTTGAATTGATTAACATCTTTGTTTGATTTCACAATAATTATTAATAATTAATTTGATAATTGATTTTCTGATTGATTGCGTATTGCTTTCTGTACGTACCAGAGCGCTTGCTAATTAATTACATATTATTTTGCTGTAGATGGCTACATTAGATACTATGGAGCAGTTTTTTTTCGGGCCCCGTGAATACTTGTTATGCTGCAGATATGTATGTATATTGTCCTGATTTCTCTTTATCCTTCAAGTTATCGAATTTTTAGTGATAGTACATTGTACAGCGCATTTTCAAAGGATTTTTGCAGTTTTTTGTTTTAATTTAGTTTGTTAAATTAGTTAAAATTGTAATGTGTTTTGGTGCTGGAGATTTGTTCTAATAATATATGATATTATTGAAATAATTCTGTTTTTTTTGTGTGCAGACTTTTGGAGATGGTGAATTCGATATTGCAGGGGTGGTGTCTCCCGGCCGGTTGCTTAAGTCATTTAATTTGCAAACCACCGGGTACGACGGAATGAATCCGTTAATTTATACAAAAAGTTACTACTTCGCTATTGCTAAGTTTAGGCGTTATTTTGGCCGGGTTTGTTTTCGCGGAGACAGTTTGCGCTTCCGGACGATCGTATACAACGGCCGAGTGGTTTCCTGTTAGCGCTCGTCTAACAGGGACCTGCGGTGTGGCTTTTCTGTTTCTTTTTGTTTTTCGATTTCGGTCGGAAGTATTCTTTTTGTTTTCGCGGGAAGACCTAATTTATTCAAGGATTTCATTTTGAGTGGTTGCAAATTTTCGCTTTTTTTACGCATGACACAGTAACATTCATTTGGGTTTCCTTAATAAAGGATACGCTGATTGAGTCGGGCGGTGGTAGGTGGCCGTATCATTTATTGACGAAAAATCTCAGAGAAAGACACATTTGTTACATTCACGTGGTTCACATCCGGGACTGACTTGGCGTTCTTCTAATATTACCAAAAACCGAAATGCGGTCCCACAAAGAAAAAAACCGCTGTTCGCTAAGAATCAACCACGAAAAAACGTTCGCTAGAGCACCAAAAGAAAGAAAAAATGAATATTAGGCCGGTGTTGCTATCATGCAGATTCAACGCGTTATTCTTTCTCACTGGCGAAGCGGCCATGTTGGTCACGCGGCATCGTATTGGCGAAATTCCTAAAATTAAAAATATTAATCAGCCTAAACGAAATCTTAAGTGGGAAACGCATCTGTAAAAGAAAAATGGCAGAAAACGTTAACACTAAATAGATAAATTACCTGCAAAACAGCTCATAAAATTAATGTAATTAGTACAAATAATTATTTGTATATGTATATCTTTTTTTGTGTAAGCAGTTGACTTGCGGGGCAGCTTCCCACGTGATAGTTTGTGCGGGAATCACGCTGCGATGTCATAGACTGTGAGCCAGGTCAGCACTGAAAGGTCACCAGCAATCAGGGTAATAATTATAACGTGGAGAAAAGTTTGCTATAGATAATAAGCCCGATACAAAGGTCACCATACTGTATGTGTGTTATTTGTACCGTCACTTCATGAATAGGCTTAAATTTAGCATGTTCTTCGTCTAATCCACAAGGCTGCCCATTCGGCCTCCTGCGATCACGATTGGCTGCGTGAAAGGTGAATGCATGCTGCCACATGACTGCATGCTGTTTGTGGGTTTTCTGGGGCATAATGGCGCCCAGCATACATGAGCATTGTCCCGTGCAAAGCGTGTGCCATCGTGAGTCAATCGGCTTCATCAACCTACAGAAAGCCACTTACGAACTCCAGACTGTTCATTAGCTGTAGTTTCTGATCAGAAGTGTTTCAGCGTCGTTGGATATATACGGTTCAGTAGTTTGGGATAACATACAGTAGGTGACTTTGATTCCTACTGTGCTGGCTTGTAGACATTATCATCAGCGTTCTCATTGTTCTATACAAGTTTGTGGGGTCTGATTCCTTACGAGTTACGACGTAAACGTTCCAGCTTGGTTCCAATTATAGTTGTGTTTGTTCAGGAAATCTCCAGAAATAGATCGGCTAGGGGATCGAACGTTAGTCAGAAAGAATATCGCTATATTCCTATCAGGCCGTACCGCTATCCAAAATGAGTGATCTTTTAGGACGAATCCTAGTCGCTGGTCTTCTATTGTTATCAGTTGTGGCAGGTGTGTTCAATCCGGATTCCCTTACTCTAACTCCTTTTGATCAATCGGGGCTGAAATTCTTTAAGCAGAACACCCGTGTCCCCATCATGTGTACGGCAGCCGAGAATGCCAATGTTTCCTTGACTTTGAACACGCCAACTAGTACTTTCAGATGGACAGCGAAACCGAGCACGCGCCAGCCGACGCCATTACGGACCATTGAGAGTTTCGGACCTTCGGATGTGGGGACGTACACCTGCCAGGCCACCATCCATGGTAAACTGGTCGCAGAAAAAAGCGTCAGATTCAAGATTTACCCGGCTCCCATTCTGTTAACCACTCACACTTCCGTCCTATCGCATGTCGGAGCGAAAGAAGCCCAACTGTACTGTACGATCATGCCTCGTGTCGATATTGCCCGAGTAAATATCACCTGGCACAGCGCCAACGGAACCCTGATCCGAGCCGGCTCTGCAAAGTACGCATTCCAGAACTGGATCATGACAATTCACCGGGTGGATCGGACCGACGCAGATCTATACTTCTGTAAGGTAGCTCAGACGATCAAAAACGCCAACGATGACGGAAGCGACTTGATAGATGTGGCTACCGTCACGATTAATCTACTCGTCGAACATGTTCCCGAATTCGAACATCCGATGGTGGAACTGCAACGGAATACTACAGAAGCGATTACACTGACGTGCGATGCCGAGACGGGTGTTCCCGTAGGACTTAGGCCGCTCACTTTCTTCTGGTACCGCAACATGCCTATGTTGTTGCAGAAGGGTAAGGACACGGTCCCCGACTGCCGTGAACGCCAGTGTACCGTGCCCTTCGATGAGCAGCATTCCCTGTACGAGAGCATTCGGTGCAGAGTGTACAATGGTCTTGGCATGGCCGAGAAAACGTTTCGAGTCGTCAATGGAATCCACCAGTCCACCGGCCGCAGGGTCTCGGCCGTTGCAATGGGGCTGGCTATGATGGCCTGTGTCGCGTTTGTGTGTACATAGTGGGGACTTGTTCGTGGCACAGACTCAGTTACGAAGTACTTTTTGTATTGCTTTCTTCCTTTTTCTAAAACACGTTCCATTATAGACTACTGAAGCTGTGTCTCAGTTATCAGTTTTTAGCATTTCTAGTTGTCAGTGTCCTTTGTATTCGGAATGTGCTATAGCTGATACGATGCAATTATCGGAATTTTATATTATCATTTCCAAACGATGTCGGTCATCAGATTCGTTTATATTATGTTGTGGTAGTATGTGTGAGCGCGTATATTGGTGTGGCAGATGAAGAACTGGAACACAGGCTACGCGTCATACAAATAATTTTAACGGACACACCCAGACTGGGGTCAGGCAAAGAAGCAACAAGAAAACGTCTGCTAGACCATCTCATAGTAAGCAAATGGTGGTAATCCAAGCTCGTACGTAACACCACGTTCGCGATTGAGCGAGCCACCGCGCTACAAATCCGACATCTTTCGTGCAAGCTGTTACAGGTAGTCAGGGTTGCTGAGCGTTTGCTGGTAAGCAGGATACCAGAAGTGGAAAGATACTGTGTATGCAGATCTCTCGCATCGAGAATTCCCGAAATAAATTCTTATAAGAGTCAACGTTTGCTTGCTAAAATGGGCAAAGCTTTCGTTTTAAGTTTTAAGGTGGTTTCCCTTAAAAACCTGCAGATTCTTCTTACCAAGTTGTTGATCTTTTTCTCTGATTTATCAGATGATGAATAAAATTATCCGTGTGGAGTTGAAACTGGGCGAAAACGAAGTATTGGTTTGTCAAGGTGTGAATGTTGGTGAACGTAGTGTAGCTATAGTGACCGATTGGCAGTAATCAGTATTCTCTAGGTAAAATCAGTGTCACCTTTTATGCAGTTGTCATTAGCGGCATTGTGGAATTTTCTTTAATGCACAGTTGTTTAATACAGTATGGGTTTTGGAGTCGTTGCGGTGCAGTATCAAGTGCAGGAATTACTAATCAATGCAGTACAAGCTTTTGAACGTCATAATGGTCAGGGCAGCATAGCAAATCGAACCCGCAATGGGAAATACATATTGCGGAAGTTGTGGACATTCACATGTTATTTGGTTTTTTCATTATTACTTTGTTATGCTGTTTTGTCTTACTAGTTGATTTTCTCTGCTTTTTCTAGGATTTGTTTATGACTTCTAAATGTTGTTTTTCGTCATTGTTACCGCTGTCTGTTGCCTCGAGGGGGCCTTGTCCCGTTGCACAGGACAATAAACCACTATTATTATTACTGATACTCTTGTTTGAATAATTTGTCGACAGCGATATATTGCGAGTCATGTAGTCTGCTCACGTTCAGTGTGTCGTTATTAGCTTTGAAAGACTTTCACAAAGACGAAGTACGTTGTCTGAGCAAGGATCTGGGATTGCCGGAACAATCATGTTCAGCGACATCCCATTCCAGGTGAGAGGATAACTCGTTAAAAGACTGAAAAATGCACACTGCTTTTGCACACAAACCGGTAGAAGGTGATAGGAATTGTATATTAGACTGCGGTGATAGCTTAAGTGCTGGACTGGACAGTGTGTGTCAGTTTCGTAGTGTAGTGACTGAAAAATCTGAAACATTGACGATTGATGGTCGTTCACGGCACCACAAAAATGTGTCTGATCGTTTCGTAAAATATTTTTATCGACACTTTTTACGTTTACTTTTACTATTTTTTTTCTTCAGGATATATTTGTAGCGTTGACGAGATTTATGGAATTGCAGCAAAATAATGGCAAAATATATTATTATGTTAAAAAAATGGCCAAAAAATACCGTTTTTTGGCTTTGTGACGAAAGTTTAAGTTAGAAAAGTTACAGAATGTAGAAATTGCATATAATTAATTTCTGTTCACGGAGTTGCTACGGAAGTTAAAAACTTGCTTAGCAGAGTGCAACTGACAAAAGCTGAATAAAATGACGTATGTTACACAGGGTTAAGTGGGTGAAAAATAATTGAATGAATTCAGTGAAAGTCTGGATGAAAGTCTTGATCAAAATGTCGATAAGTTCGGATACTCGAAACGTTCAGCAAAAGATTGAGGAAAATACAAGTCGGACCTGATGCTGTTGGGGATTTGTTGTTCCTTAGTACACGTCATTCAGAATTGTCAATCCACTTGGAATCAGCGGATTTGATGTCCTCCTTAGCTGTCGGTTATGCAAGAACATGTGCGGACGTCCTTGATGGCGGAAGAGGCGGCGTTTCTCATGGAGGTGAGTCAGGCGACCAAATACGATATAGCCGGACATATTCTCCCTATCCGGTCGGTTGGGGTCCAACTGGGATGAAGTTTTGCGCTAAATGTAAATTATGTAGTACTTTGTTATTATTTATGAGCATATCGAGAATCTGTGTAATAATAGAGCGGGATTTTTTGAACAACTAAATCCTGAATTACTATTAATTCCTTTTTTTTAATTTGTTACAAATTACTGCGTTTAAGGGAAAAGTTAGAAAACTAAACAGAAATAATGATAGTTACAGTTTGCTTTTCCATAGAATCAGACTGATATAGTTTACTGGTTGTTGTCATTGTTGATTAATGTATTTTTGATCTGTATAGCTGTCTTTTTGGAATGCTCGTAGACCGTACAGATAGATGCTGTAAAGGAATACCAAGTATAGAGAAGATTAAACTTCCTGGTATATAAAAAGATATTGTCATAGAATTCAATCGCATCAATTAAATTTCTATTTTCAAATCTGCTGACATGGTACACGAACGACCAATTTGTTGGCGCTTCTTTAGCGAAGTAAAATTTGAAATAAATTGAATTGGTCTTCTTTCTATTGCCTGTACTCATAACCATTGCGCTGGTTTATATTGAAGAATAGTATAGAACAGTGGCCGATGAGTTGTCCGCGCGCGCTTAAGAAGCTCTGTTTGCCACAAAATCATTGTTGTACGCAAATGTAAAAAGCACCATTTTTTGTATGACACACTGAAAACTTCTTGTTGGATAATGGATTTGCTCGCGTATCGAATATGATAACATATTTCCTGGCGTATACGTAAGTGCAGAATGACGTAGAACAATGGCTTGTGCCATTCGCCGCATCGTCGCTGCTTTCAGGCTGTGTTTACAACAGACGTAGTGTTATAATAAGCAGACCATGTTAAAAAAACCAACGTGTTTTTTGTGTGATACAATAATCCAAATTTGTGTTGAATATTTAACTTTCTGTTATGAATTTTAGTGGTATACATGTACAGTTAATGAAATTATTTTTTTATATAAATTTTCCTTCACTCATAACAGTAAGTGCGACAGTTATGTGCAGACCGACGTAGAGCAGTGACTCACATGAATTCGACCAAAAATTGCAGAATTATCAAATGGGGTTTACAACAAAAAAGATTTCATTAGCATATTATAGCGTTTGAAGATGAACCGATTTTTATTTTTTTATGACACGGTTTGGATGGTTTTTCGGATACTATATAGCATCTGACCGTTGTCCACTATAAAAAACCAACCACGCAAAAAATGCTCGCCGGCCGAAAAAGCCAAAAATGAACTTCAGGTCGGCGCTGTCGTCCAGATTTAACGCGTTGTTTCTTCTCGCTCGTCACGCGGCATCGTGCACGCGAAATCCCTAAAATTAAAGACATAAATTATTAGCCTAAACGAAATAATAAACAGGTAACTCATCAAAGTAAAATGATACAAATAAATATATAAAATTACTAAATAAATAACTGGATAAGATCAACTGCAAAGATAGATAATTAGATAAAATTAATTTCCAAACGGTTCATAAATGAAATTAGAAGCAAGACATAACAACTACTGTCGGATAATATTATTAGCAGTTGAACTGTTTACCGGGCAGCTTCGGGTAGTTCCTCGCGGGTCACTTCGTGGTGGAATGCAGCCAAAGTCTTCTGTCCAGAGCCGCATGCATCTTTCCGGTCTGGTGGACGGCATGACCGTTTTCGTATCTCGATGATCCTTAGGGATCATCCGTGTTCATCCCGCGGATATGATGCTGTAAAAGATTGCACTTCAAATGATATTTCAAAACTGTCCATAACTTTAAGCGAAATTTCTCCAAATTGGCAGCATATGGGAGCAAATTGACACTGACGGCATTTGACAAGCAAAACCAGTATATTGGCAGTAAAATCAGTTTATTGTTGACATAGCAGTTAAATTAGTAATTTCTAATAACATCCATTATCGATAAAGTTCATCTAATGACTATGCTGGTGGCTATATCGACTGACCTTTAATAACATTTTTGCAAGCAAAACTAAGAAGATTCCCGATTGACCTTTATCTGAGTGTTTTGTAACTGTTTTTACAGAAGTTTTTACGTTTACGCTTAACATTTTGCTTGCATTATGATCCGTTTATGGCGTTGATGATCTCCATGGATCTGCTGTAGAAGTCATGATAAATACCGCCAAAATGACAAATGTTTACAAAAAATGGCGTCATTTATCGCAGACTTATTTTGCGTTAAATTACCAAAATTAGGAAATGGGAATAAATATACAGTTTCATTACGATAAGTATTGATTGTCGGTTGTAATTGTTATTAAATTTTGATTCGCGTAAGTTCATGTTATTTTGTTCGTACGTACTCACTTTGTTATCGCCGATAAACGAGCGTTTCGTTTTCCAAATAAGTAATGTATAAGTTTACGCCCGTCCCTGTAACAGTATGTATATAACTGTGTGTGTCTATGTTCTAAAATCACGGTGTTTTCAGAATCTTCGTAAGATTGCTCGTTGAATTTCATGATACGGGAAATATAGTAAGGCTGTGACAAGAGCAGCAGTTACAAGAAATCGTAGTACAGTGGCATGAAGTCAGGTTCCAAAAGATCTAAATGTTCATCACGGCCGCTCGAAGATTTAACAACGAAACGCTGTAGTCTTTTCAGGAATTTTTATATGTATTGCATAGCTTTTTTCTTTATTTTAGGCTTTCTTCTTCTTTTTCTTTACTTCATTTTCTTTATTTCTTTATCTTTATTTTAGGATCAATAACCTTGGCGTGCAAAGATGCGGTGATTTTGGGTTGTTTGAGTTACATCTTGCGTTGAGTGTACATAATATTATATGGACTTGTTACGCTTTATTTGCCGTAAATGAAACAGTCATTACGAGGTATGATTTTGACTGTAAATTATGTAAATTCATAACTATTAAAGTTCGTGTAAGAACTTCAGTGAAAAATTACTGCAGTTATCCGTGAATGTGAAGTACTGGCATTTAACACAATATTATTATCAGATTTGTTCGCTTTCTATTGGTACTAACAAGTATATGCGAATTTGTTGGCCTATGTTGACTGAAACTAAATTTAAAAAAATTGGATTGTTTTTCTTAATTGTTTTCAGCCATTACAATCAATGCGACGGTTGATGTGAAGCACGAAGTAGAGCAGTGGCTTGCACGTTTCTCCCAAATCTCAGCTTTCAGACTGTCTTTACAATATCCAAATAACGGTTAAAAACGAGGCGTTTTTTTGTATAGCACAACACTAAAGATTTTGTGTCAAGTAGTAAATTTGCTCTTATATACGAACAGGAAATTTATTGACTTGTATTTATGAAACCGATTATATTAAATTCAGTTAATTTTTTAATAAGTTTTCTTTAACCATGACAATAAGAGTTTATTATAAGACTAGTGATTGCGGCAGTTGATGTGCAGAACGATGTAGAGTAGTGGCTTATGTGAGCTCTGGGCCATACAACGGATTTGCAGGCCGTATCTACAAGAAATTCAGTTTTAGAATAAGCAGATAAAGTTTAAGAATGGATCTGTTTTTTATACCAACCGAAGAATTGTTGAATAATACTCTGTTGAATAGTAAATTCGTTTGCGTGTTTCAGTAATAAATTTATGGACGTATACTGTAATTAATAAAACTAAATTCAATAAAAAAGAAATTTTTTTAACTTTACCCGTAGCGGTAAATGCCACAGTTGATGTGAAGAAGCGTTTTCTCTCGATTTGTACGTTCAAGTTCTTTTAGAACAAATTCAGCGTTATAATAAGCAGGTTAAGTTTAACAAACGAAGCGTTTTTTGTTTCTACTGCATCAAAGACTTGTTTAGCACTGAGGATTTGAATCTGCTTCTATCAGCGCATAATAAATTTACTGGCGTATGAGAAGCGCGTTCTCGTCTTTTCCTCCACTGCTGGTGACCTTTGCAGGGCTGGCATGGCTCGCATTCTTCAGTGGTGGATACAGTTTATTGTGGATTACAATCTCGGTTCAGAACAAAGGTCACGGATTTTAACGAAAATTAAACTACTACTAATATATAGCAGCTTATAGTATTAGCGATGACAAGTATTTTTGCTATGTATGACTCGCGATGACAAGTTTCGAAAAAATGAAT
>JAQGAU010004252.1:0-11884 GCA_034698045.1 Paramacrobiotus richtersi | reverse complement strand
TGTTATATATGCACAAGTACATGTCAGTACAGTAGCGCCGGCAAAGAGCCGCGTGCACGGTACCATTTGACAAGCATTCACTTCGCGCAAGAACTCACGAGTAGTGCAACAGACAGCGAAGAAGAGAAGCCGGCAGATAAGACCTTTTTGCCCATCTGTCCTGTTTCAAGGAGGAATATGCACACAATCACAGGCTAAAATTAGAACGATGCGCGTCGGAAAGAGCAATGCACCGCCACTACTGACCAGTGAGTATTATGGCTGCAAAAACAAGATCGTATGAAGTAGTCAAGACTTTAATGGCTGGTGTCGCAGATTTTCTTTTAGAATGAAAAAAAGCAGGTCGTAAAAAAATATTCTGCGGCACCGACAGGATCTTCACATTATTATCAAAAAACAAATGCGTGGCTCATATACAGCAGTTAATTGGCAGTATTGGGTGGAGTATGACATGATGTTAGATATTTGTAATTAAATAATAGATTCAGCAGGTTATGCAATGATGGGAAATTAACTACGTATACTTCCCAAATTTGCGAAAGTTGTCGCACCTCTCGTGCCCACAGGGTTACTAAAATATAGTAGAATGGATGAATAGGACAGTGGGATGATAATACGCATACTATCTGTATATTGAAAATTTGAAACTAATTGCAACATATATTTCAATGCATTTTACTGCGCAACTGGAAAATATATAGCGTATAAGCGACTTTCTCCATTCTCTTGCTTTCGGTGTATAAACTGTAATATGGAGAGCTCACAGTCAGTCAGCCTCCGTGCAATCTATAATGTGGCTACTTAGCTAAGCAAATATCTAGGACTAGGATCAAACTTGGACTACTTCCGGCATACACAGTGTCCGAGGAACCGCTGTGCGTAGAAGTACGCCACGCCGCAGCGCTATGTCGCTTACAATTAGACGTTGCCAGAATAGTGATTACTGTTGTATTCACGTTTGGCAAGGAACAAATTACGAAAATTGTTATCTGTTTATACTAAATAATTCATTACAGAGATTTGTTTGGGGATTTTCCACATACGAGCCTGAAGAGATGTTGCGGTGAAAAAGTTACAAAATGCTTCCACTGGTCGAATGCGAGAAAATTAAAATAAATCGTATAGTTTTTTTTCGTTTCGGGGTATTAACCATATCCTCAGGAAATTAAATAGGGAAATTATATTAGGAATATCCGTATAAGTAGTTATTTCATGTTAGTACGGTTTCTTTTGTAGGCAGATACCCTTAAAAAATAAAGTGTACATTTGTTAAACGTTTTCGTCAGTCCTTTTTTTAAATATGTAAATTTACGACAGAATATAAAATAAACAAAACAATGAATGCTAAAGTTAAAAGTAAAATGAATATGAACATAACCAAGGCAGATGACCCTCTCATTAATCAGCCAGTATCACGGAATAAACAGAGAACCTAAAAAAAGGAATAACTATGGTAGTGCCGATAAACTAATACAAACGAGGGACATACTTTATTTATACTATATAGGTGATCGGAATACCATGGTTGGAAAAATTCTGTACAAGTATGCAACTAATCAAAGATCATAACAAATTCACAATTTGCTATTAAAGTTGATCGCGAACTGCAAAGGAAATCATCCACACGGTTTATGACATAGACAGTAACAACAAACGCTTCCTTATATTTGCGGCTTCGCAAATGTACACTTAGTTGAAATCCCCCACTTATGTCGCCTTATTGTAATGGCGATATTCCGGTTTCAGTTCCCACATGTTACGATGAGGATTTTTGGTGTTGTACACACAGAATTCTCGTAATATTTCCTTCAGGTATCCGACTGGTTGGTTGGTGATGGTGGCCAGATCCTTAATGTTGTAATATTGGTGACGCTCAAAGGCCGTCAAGAGTTTCTCCACGACCACCTCCTTCTCATCGCGCAGTTTCTTGGCTTCTGGCTTGCGCTTCAGCTCCTCCTCGATGTTGTGCACGTGCTGTGCAACAGGCTTGAAGTTCACTACACGTCCCGTTTCTTTGGTCATTCGCGCGGGTGTACACGCTTCCTCAATTTGTTTTCGTTTCATTTGCATGTATTCCGGTCCCACGAAAGGTCTGGCATCTGCACGACGATTAAAATGCCCATCCATAGATAATGAGGAACCAGCAGCCAAAGCATCCAGCGAATGGGACATCACAGCCATTTTCTGGTCCGTTATGGGCCGTAGAACGATTTCGAATTCGGTAGGAATGGGAGGCGTTGAATCTTTCGGATCTTTCGAGTCTTCCTTTGACTCATCGGATTCTTTTGGCTGCTTTTTCGGAGCGGTAACCCAGGGCTTGGATTTCATCTTCACGTTCAGGTTCTTACCAGCGTCTCTTGATATCGAAATGGTAGCTACATTCTCTTCTGGAGAACTCTCCCACGCTTGAGAGAGATATTTTGGCACTTTGACCAGCCATAGAGGACGTCCACTGTTGGTGGCATCCAGAACCTGGATTGATGTTGTGGTTTTCGGCACGGTTTTCGGTGACGGGACAGGTTTCGCAGTCATTCTGCCAGACAGCGAAATCTTATCGCCCAGATAACAATGGTGTATCACAATAAGGCACCCGGATATTTTTATTAAAATTATTCGCTGTTGAAATACGTTCTGGGCAATTGGCAAGACATTAAACTACGAAAATATATATTGCTGTAAAAATTTAAAATACCTTTTGGTCTTTGGACTTTCAACTTTTGGTTGTTTTTGAGAAAGCGCGTCACAGCGTATGCCGTTAAGGCACTGCCCTCCCCATGGGGTCGAACGAATATCCGTATTCACTTTTTCGTGTACCGGGCGCCGAGCGGACATTTTTTTCGAAACGAGAAAACTTGTTAGTCTTTTAAAACACGTAAAATGAAATTAACTATATGAATTTCGGCACAGAAGGTTGGGTTAAGGCTGGATCGAAAAGACTGAATACAGATAACGCCATATATATATAACCTTTATTGCTGTTCAGATCTTCTCGATGCCGTATTTATGGGCCAAAAACAAAACCCCGTGGGGAAAAAATAAAAAAGGCCACATAAATTGATCTTTTAACGGCATTTATGCAACAATAAGGTACCGTCACCGCTTGCTCACCCCAGAATTCAACAAAATAACAAAGGCATTTTTTTTGGTATTTTATAAAGGGATATTATACAATGATAATGGATACCACAGTACTCGTACCACAGATCCAGCGAGAAAACTTAACTTTAGCGACCGGCAGTTATACGAGCAAATAAAAAAAATAATGTAACGAGGAATGTCCATCCCTCGTTACGTCTGTACTGGTCAGCTATGTCTCCACCCCTTATGGGTATATTCCTGTATCCGGCGCCCTTTATAAGGCACCAGTACTGCATGTTCCATCGGGCATTCTAGATCAGTCGCAGTATCAGAATGGTCAGCTAAGATCAATAAACGTGTGCCGATATGCCCGTACGCTCGTTCCCCGTTACAATAAACTTGTTAAGCCGTTGATTGCTTGCTTTTGAACGGAAATTCATGCTTGCAAAAGCAAACGGTTGCACGCATGAAAAAAGGCAAAAGTTACTTCAGATTAGAGATATGGTAGATCCTCCAGTCACGATACAGTGCAGCATGGACTCCTCTCTACCTCTGTTGCTGTTAGAGTTAAAATGTTGTAGTGCAGTGGCTGAAACATGGATCGGTAATGATCGAAAAAGGGAAATCCTGTGTTAGCAATTTGAATTTCGTACAGTGAAACTCGAATAAGTCGAATGATTTGGAAACAGATCTAGCACTTACACTGAACTGATATTGAACTTGTAAAAATTTTGAAGAGTTGACAAGCCTGGCCCGAAACTATGTTGCCAAAAATATGACGATGAGCCCAGTTGTTATGTTAAATGTGCTGATCACAGGGTATATTTTTTCGTGGGGAGGTTATGGCTGGTGAATAATACATACTGGGCTCATAGTCATAATTTTGGCCATATAATTATTATTGTTTCGTGCCCCTCACTTGTACGCTTTTGAACCGACAAAATCCAGAGCTGCATGTAGATTACCTACGATTACCTAATCCGCATGTAGATTACCTACGTCTCGGCACTTTGTTTAACCGCCAGCCGGCCTTTACATAATTATGCACATAGTATTTCAATGGCGGAACAAGAACAGTTCAGCTTCACCAATTAAAAGAGGAAAAAAACAATCTAACCGAACACGAGGCTCCAGGTCGCGCGGAAGCATTTTGGAGTCAATTAAAATAATAAAAAACAGCCATAGCATATGGTACTTTACAAGGTGAAAGAACAACGTTCTACCGGCTATCAACAATTGTAGGACACAAACCCACCTGCCCAAAATCATATTACAGGAAATATCGTTGGTTCGGAAAACTCAAGAGAACAAAATTTTTGTCAAAATCGATACCCTATCGCGGCCCTTTTCGTTGGCGACTTCGTCGGGAATGACTGCGATCATCTTCCCCATCATTCTCCAAATGGATCAAACGGGAACCTCTAGGTGCAGGCTGCTGTTGCACAACAATCGAGGCAGGATGGTGAGCCAAAACGGGACCTATCCGCTCATCAATATTCATCTCCGCATCATTGCCGTGATCGGAATCAGCGTCAGCATTTATAGGATTCAACGCACTGTCTCGGGAGCTGTTCTCCGACCCGGTCCTCTGATCCGGAGCCTCCAAATGTACGACATGAAAAACTTCGTTGGCGGTGTTGGTTATCCCTTGCAGACGAAAGAATGACACGATACGCTGAGGAAACTGATGAGACTGCCAAGATCGGCGCGGGCTATCGCGTGTGTCCACCACAACACACCATTCGCGCTGTGTAGTTGATGTCTGAATGATGTATCTGAAAAAAGTAACCGGAATCTTTGACTGGGTGTAATTATTTCACGGTAATTTAAGGCAATAAGGTGAAACTTTAAATATACACCAGTAATCAATGTCAAAAATAAACTTCCGAAACTGAACGCAAACCGGAATTATGGTTGCTAGTTTTATCGACTATAAATAATCAGTAGAAAGCTGCTACTTATACTCTGACTGAAAATCATTCTGTACTGTATGACAATCTTTCTGAAATATTTCAAGAAAGCTTAAACACAGCGAGTGCAGCTGCACAAAACCCATTCTGTCGTTCACAGTCCCAACTCACGTGTAATGTCGGTCATCAACATCCCATAACAATAACCGTACGGAAGACAGATAATACGGTTGATTCAACTGAACACCAATTGTACCACTATTTATCTGAAAAAAAGACATCATACCATTAGAACTGGTAATTTGTTAAGTACTGAACGGGAAGATGCGGGAAAAAAAGGACGACAACATAATAACGCAACCGAATGATACGCTCCAATTTACAGAATGTTCGAGAACAATAAATTCACATACAGCGGAAAACTTATCATTCACCTGATGACAGCAGTATCCGTTATCCCAATCGTAAACAAGAGAACCATTGATAAGTGCATTGCGAGTTCGACTGACTCCTTCGATTACAGCAGCGTTTTTTGCCAAACTGACGACATTTTCCTTCGGTACTACAATAACAAAACATATTGTGCCCGACAACTTATTGCAAACAAACTTTATCACCTATAATTCCATTTTTCACTTCTGGAACGTTATCAGCCCAGATTGCCTCTAGCTTGACCAAGTGGAACATTTTGTTCTGGAACGAAAGAACTCAATTATTATACCGTAGCAAGTGCAAAAAAAAGCTTTCAACGTACCGCTGTGTTGTGCGTACCGACCACCTGAAAAACAGAAATAACTTCTGACCAGATATTTTTAATAGTCACTTAATTGATGTTCTCGAATGCCGCTGCGGCATCGGAATGAATATGACAGAATTTAAAAAGTTTTCTTACCTTTATGTGCTGCACTGTGCATGCTGGAAAATATAACTCCTGCCATGACCGGCACAGGTAGTGCGTATAATCAACGACTTTTGTCCTGTTAAACATAACGACACTTGATATTTTCTGGACATGACTATTACTTATCAACAGTCTCTACCAATGCACTCCATCGTAAGAAAGTTCCAAATAGTACGAATATGATCGCTGATCCTGAAAAAAAAGCGATCTGTCTTTACTGCAGCTGGCGAGCCAGATTGTACACATAAAATCATTAAAATGCACCAAAAGCATTCACAACGACGCATTCATGCCATAACGTCTGCGCGAAGCAATTAATACATTAATTACTGACCTTATCCCACAGCAGCATTCGAACATGATTTATTATGCACTAGACAAGAAAAAAACAGTTTAGAGAATGTTATGGGAAAGTGTGTGTTCAGACTGACCGGCATTCCCAATTTGACTTGAATGAACGTTTCGACCGATTTGTCCTGGGTTTCAATGGAATGTCTGGTATAACCGCGTTCAGGGTCATAATTCTACGGACAGATCAGCACTAAGTTGCGCAAACAATCGTAGCTACTCTGTGCTTACAGCAGCATCACAATCCAGTAAAGTCGATCCCATATCTCCACGTACCACAGATGCACCGAAGACAGAAGAGGCCACATTGACGCCAGGGTCTGTAGCACCCGAATATGTATTTACGCAATCCGCAACACTTTATGCATGATCTGGAACCACTTACCCAGGAAGCCTCGATGGCTGCAGTGTAAGCTACTGTTCGTGTTCTGGAGTTGCTTAGAAGCAAGAATGTCCTAAATAAGCTGTCCATGTACTTATACAAAAGCGCAGATGTAGAATGATGAGAAAGACCACGCTCTACCAGTATTCGGTCACTTTGCAGGAGATTCGACTGTCGAACATTCGTCACAAGGTCAATGTCCGTTAGCAATTCCCATCGCACGGCATCCAGGAGAAGCTGCATACCTTCTGAATCATCATTTTGGGCAGCCCATCCTTTCACGACGTTAAATATGTCGATTTCCCGGGCGCACAGAGAATTTCGCAAAAGGAGCTGCTTAAGCGCATTCTGCGGATACAAGAAAATATTTAATTTGTTTTCAACTCAAGTGATAACGACCCCGAGGCTCGAGCCAAAACGACGAGTAATTAATCCTTACAGCATTAAGACTTAGAATGTCCGGTGATTCCAAAACTTTCTTTGCATATCGATCCACAAACTATAAAAACCAGTACAATATAAAGTGTCACATTGATACGCTCCAACGATACCACACACTGCCCCACGTCTAGATAACGGACGTAATGAAGAACATTAGCTTGATACGATTACGCCGACACCGCTTGCGTACTTAAGAAGTCAAGTACAAGGTTAATAACTTATTCATACAGTACCTTCAGACATGTGCTCGTAAGGTCATTCATGTTAAATCCGAAAGCAACTTGGTATAATGAGCACACATTTTTTTCTATAATCAAAAGATTTTCACAGTTAAACGGAATTACCGTATAGTACAAGGATAGTTCCTTGTTGGGACACAGCAGTGCACATCTACACTTCGCCTACCGTTCAACACATTCTTCATATGAAAAATCATATCCGCCTGGAATGTACAAATGACATAAAGGGTGAAAAGTACTGATGTTTGCCGTACAGAGTATGCTAATATAGTGATTACCTATCAGCTTCACTTTCATGCAAAATACTGCTATAATCCCATGCGTTTTTCCGTTACCTCTAACTGGTTAAAGCCGTATTTGTTTGCCAAGCCAAGCACCCCGGCCAAAATATCCACCTACAAGTAATATCGAATTTTAGCGCATGCTCACGTTTGAATCAGACAGATACATCTCATGCACCCAGAAAATACATACTTCTGGATAATTTCGGTATAAAATAACGTTCAGGATATATTTCTCAACTAATGCGTTATATGTTACTAACATAATGTTAGTGATTCTGCACGCTTATATTATTAGAAAAATTATTAGGAAAAAAACAAGCACCTTCAATTTCGTCAAATTCATTGATCCAGTGTAGATGTATTCCAGAAGGACCTTGAACGAAGGCAGATCTGTATCGTGTAGTGTAATTTCCTCCTGATGCATTTCACGCATACCACCAAACAGTAGGGCTCTGTGTCATGAAAAAAACACAGCATAATCCGCACGGAACTAACGTGAAGTGCAAACAAAACTAACAAAACAATTAACCAAACTAGACGATATTTCTGTGTCACATGTTTGAATGGCCGCAGCAAGGAATTAAAAAGAAATCAAAAGCTCGGTACCTGAAATAGTCGCTACGGCTAGCCAGGATCACTCGATGTACGGGAATTTTTGTTCCATCTACGACTAGCGTGAGGTCGGAGAAGCTGCAAAATATTCACAATTTCAGCAGCGATTTAGAGTTTTCCCACAAGCTAACAGCTGCAGGTATAAATTTACATGGTAGTCACCAGGTAGTGTTACCCGCAGTGAAACAATAGCCTTAGCTCCTACTTTACTCACTCGTTTCGCTGAAGCTGTCTTCTAAAATCCGCAACAAGATGGTCAGTATGCTTAATTTCCACATCGTCCACTTGGGAGCTGCTCATTTTCCCTTCAAAATTGCGGATAAAAGGGCGTCTTCAGCAGGACTTTTACGCGAATTGGGATACCACAAGAATGGCGCACATTACTTTATATTCGTTCTTCTGCAGATCTACAGCTAGTTCTGAGCGGGCTGTGCACTGCCAGGCTTCTTATAAGTTAAAGATTTAACCAAAACAAACCTAGTAAATAGCAACACATACTCCACTAAACTTGGTAGGATAGGTATAAGAGTACAAGCATATAAACTGGTTTTTTTGCATGCTTTATTGTTTTTGTAATTTTGTTTACTGACGTCAGGACATTTTGGAGTCGTGATTGGACAGTAGCTTTGAGTGTACAGCAGGTGCACATACAGCTTGGCGTGAACATACAGCTTGGCGTGACCAGGGGCAGCCTTGCTACGGCTGTTCTTGTAAATTTTATGGCTCAAAGTCAGCGCTCTTTCAGTAGCACAGGAAACGGCTGATTAACTGCGTCCCCATTGACAGAGACATAGTCCCCCCAAGCACGAAAACGACTGCAAATTCATAAACCGTAAAAGTTAAAACGTAATAAAAACGATAAAAGAAACGGACAATTTGATTATTTGAAGAAAAAACATTACCAAATCCCAGAGCCAAAATTTAATGCTGTACTAACGTCGCTCCGTTCTTGTGAAATGTGAACTACTTAACTTTCTTGAATTTTGTCACTTAGGCACAGTTTTGCCGTGCCATATAATTGAAAATTCGCGATCTTCTGGTTTTTTCCTCTTGGAATAGTGGATGATGGTCTGATGACTATAGCTATGATCGTTTAAGTGGGAGCAACTCTTTCATTTGTGAGAGAACAGTAGTCTTACTGCTTCCTCACTCGTGGTGTCCAGATTGCTGTATGCATTGTCATTAAAGACTGGATGGCTGAGGTTTAAGAAAAGCGAATTCTGCTCGTGCTTTTGTGAAGTGGAGATTCCCTTCACAGTTCAGTGAATCCACAAGCCACGATGGGACTGTAGGGCCCAGGTGCGTATCCACGTGGTTCCATATATATATGTATTTTGAATTTATGGAACGATCTCGTTATGAAAATAATTCTTTGTAGGCATAATAAAACCTTCAAAATTTACTTTCCCTTGCTATGATCCGGCCGTCTGCCCCGTAAAGGCGAACCAGTGGAAACGGGTTCGATCGAGCGAAGTAAGTCACGCTCATAATTATGCAGGTGATGGGTTGCGTAATACGTACGTACTGCTAGTTAATGTTGACGGATACACTGTGGAACCTGCTTCTTTGATTATTTGGTGTTTTCAAAAACTGTTTTCGCATGCTAAAGAATGGCGAAAGTGCATAGTGCATTCCTTATATAATATTCGATATCGAAACTGTGACCGCATCTCTGCAGGTGACATGGGATATTATGGGCAATTATTATCAAACTGGATATTAGTAACTTACATTAGCTTAATTGTTGATACTACTGTCGTTGGGAGAATCTTGTCATTTGTGGTACTTCTGTTTTAAAGCCACCAGCTTTGGAAATGGTATAAGAAAGGTTGACTTTTTCTTGGATTTTGTGCACGTTGTTTTGGTTTTACATTTTATATAAGTTGGCCTGAGTTTTTCTCTTTCCAGTCAGATTCATAGCTGTGGTATTTTACCTTTGCATTTTATTCAATCAGGTTTATAAACGGTTAATGGCCACAATGGGAGAAGCCGACCCGGAAGCATTACTGGAATGGTTAAGTACAGGACACGACGACCAGCGGGATATGCAGTCCATGGTGAAGAGCATTCATTCTCTTTCCTATATCCGCCAGTAATTACTGAATATACCGTTTCCTTATTTAGGCTTTGGAACATCTCTGCATGGCCCTGTTAATTTCGGACAATGTCGACCGCTGTTTTGAACTGTACCCGCCTAAAGTGTTCATTCCTCCGCTTTGTATGATTTTCCTGGATGAGTCTGCGCCAGACACCATTTTGGAGGCTACTGCACGGGCGTTAACCTATTATTTGGATGTATCAGCAGAATGCACTAGAAGAATCATTAGCGTATGTGTCATTGACTGCTGTAAACGATTTTTTGTCCTCATCTTTATCGTGCGTTGCAGACCGATGGAACTATACGGGCGATTTGCAATCGATTATTGATTGCTTCCCTGGATAATCAGACCGGGAAAGATTTAGCCGAGCAGTGCATCAAGGTCGAAAAACAAGCAAAGTGGATAAGCCTGAATTATTGTAGATTCTTATGCATTTGCAGGTTCTGGAACATATGAGTTCTCGTGATTTATCTGCACTGCTTGATGCGGGAGCTCTGAATGCTGTATTGGCTTTTATAAAAAATTTCGGATCAGTAGTCCACAAGGATGCACTGAAATCAGCCATGACTGTCGTATCGCGACTGTGTTCCAAAATTGAACCAGCTGATACCAATATGAGCAGCATTGTGGAGTCCTTGACGGAACTTCTGAAACATACCGATGGACTCGTATGTTGAATTTTTACCAGAAAGTCGTCAATGTTTCATAGTTTTTTTATAGATATCTGGCAGTTCTTTGAAGTGTTTCACATCTTTGGCTGATCGATTTTCTCGGAAGAATGCTGATACGGCTCTTCTGACGGCTTTTGGTCTGTGCAGTATACTACTACAAAGGCTGATAAGTCTACCACGAGCGGCTCGCTCATTGTTGTCGGGATTACCAACCGAAATGACCCAGAATTCCATGGTGCATAGTGTACTGAATTTGCTCCAGATCCTAGTCCGATCTTCCTCATCAGTTTGTCAGGTAAAAAAACGGACTTGCAAGCGACTGTTTGTTTGTGGTAAAGGCAGTATCAGCAATTAATTATACAGTAAAGAAATCATCTGATTTGTTCTGGCTGCTGAATTCTGGTCGCATGGCATGTAACGTTCACGAAAGGGCACCACTCGTACAGCAAGATTGATGTAAAAAATGGAAGGTGGACCATATCCTTTTCGCTTTTCACGTTTTTTACTGCTGTGTCGACGGCCGTCGGTTTGTACGGTATCCTGCCAGCGATAAAAATTGAATAGTAACTTTAAATAACTAATCAGACACTACCGATAATTATTATTATCTAACCAGTCATACGTTTGAATTGTCAGTTATTTTGGATGTATTTCAGGATTTGTGCCAGTCTTCGGAATTTTTCAGAGCTATGGAAGCGTGTTTGAGCGGCGATGATCGGTAACTTTTTGAAACGGGTGCAGATCATTTGAGGAGCGTATTGTTGCTATAACGCAACCCGCACCTACATTCGCGAAATAATGTAATCTATAAAAGTAATTGTTCTAGCTGTATTATGGAAACGGTTCGATGCATCGATTTACTCATCGTGGTCCTGTTCGAGGGACACACCAATTTATCTCGGTTTGCCCCTGGCCTTGC